>JAODAL010005182.1:0-146809 GCA_025379985.1 Phyllomedusa bahiana
GTTGGGGAGACGATTTTTTTTGGTGGACTGGAAGGGTTTGGGCCAGAGGAAAGGTTGTGGGAGCCGGAGGAAAACATCCTGGATAGGGGTCTCTTGTCTAACTTATGCGGGCCAGAAAGAGGGGGAGGCCTAAGGGGGGAGTACTGTTACGGGTGTCCCTGCGACCCCCGTGTCGGGTCGCAGGCACACCCGCAAGGCCGCAGCACCTCCTGCTGCGGCCGGTGCCGCAGGTCGACACTCGGGCCGCGGACACCCCGGCACGTCTGGGGCGCACTTACCCGTCCACGCTCCTGGTCCCGTCCTGGCGCGTGCTCCTGCTGCCGGCCGGGTGCACACGCGCCCTCTAGAGCGCGCGCGGCACTGCCGGGAGATTTAAAGGGACAGTGCGACGGTGATTGGTTCTCACCGGGCATGGACCCTATTTTAGCCCTGCCTCTTCCCCAGCACCTTTGCCGAACCTCTGCCGCCTGTCCTGACCTTCTGCCTGTCCCCGACTACGAGCCTGCTTCACGATTTTGTACCGCGCAACACCTCGGCAGCAACCACAAGCAAGTCACGTCAGGGGCAGCGACCTGGTAGCAATCCGCCGCAGCAAGTCCTTCCCTCGTTGCGGCAGGCTCTGGTGAAAACCGGACCTACTTCGATTCTGCTTCCTGGTGTGGCTTACGTCATCGCTTGTGGTGGTCCAGAGGATCCACTACCACATCTGTAACAATCTGCCAACTGTATGTGTGCACTAAGGTAGCTAGACTAGCCTGGTGCTTAGAGAATAGGGAAAGGTCTTTTTTTTTTTTTTATCTGTGCCAATGGGCACTCTTGGGGAAGGGGGAGAGTGGGTAAGCTATAATAATCTGCCTACCTAACTGGGAAAGGAATAAGAGGAAAATGGGAAAGGTCTGTCTATCTATCCGATTACCTAAGTTGTGGGAGCTGTGTACCTACTAGGGGTCTACTTACCTATCTGCCGGATAATGTAGGGGACTACCTACCTAACTTGAAGTGGATGGGTCTACCTACCAAATAGAGGATGCAACTAACTATGATATGGGGGTATACCTACTATATAGGGACAAAAAAAAAGCTACAACTGGGAGCTCAAGAGAGTACATTATAACTCAGTGGGGGTAAAAAATGAGGAATGGGAAGAACTTTTATTGTTTTGATATATGAAGCACAATTGGGGGCATTAATACCATGTGGGGCAATGTGAATGAAAAGTTTCTATAGTGCAGAAAAATAGACAGGCAGACACATAGACAGTCTGACAGACAGATAGATAGATAGATAGATAGATAGATAGATAGATAGATAGATAGATAGATAGATAGATGAGAAAAGATAACAAAAGGTTCTGAAAATAGGGGAGTCTAAGAGTTTGTGCACAAAATTTTACAGAGGATGGAATAATTCATCATGAAAATATGGGCTAGATGGAAAAGAAAAGTGACAGTGAATAACTCCAACCCCAAAAAAAGTTGCTGTATATAACTGTATTGTAATCGCTTATACTGTGTGCAGAGCACCAGCATACAACTGGTAACTGCCACTAAATGGTTACTGTAATGGGGGTAACATTGGTCTTTGTATAGTGGTCCTTATTCAGTAATAGTATGGTGGTATTATTCAGTCGTTATGTGGTGGCTAAAAGTGGTCATGATGTGGTGGCATTATTTGGTCCTTATTTAGTGCTATTATTGGTAATATTAGTCCTGATAACATGAGATTTGTTTGCAAACAGTATTATTGTAATATGTATGGTGAGATATTTGCTCCTTGTATAATGGTATTAATTGGTAACTGTATGACTGTATTATTTAGACGTACTGGTAGAGGTTCATGGCTGGGTGATACACTGCCTTCTGGTTGTGATCTTTCGGAAACCTGAATTGTCATGATAATTGTTCAGTGTAAGCAGCCCTTTTCTTACTGTTTATACACAAACATCTGACTGAGACATAGGGCGACATGTATGATCGGGAGTTGTGCCTGTTTTCTGGCGAAAACTGCGCCTCTCCGATCCGAATCCCCTATCGGACGCAGGGGTGCGATGTTAGGCACAACCTTCGCCACTTTCAGCTGCACCTAACATGAAGGGGCGTGTAATGGGGGCCGTGTGGGCGTTCTGGGGCGGGACGCACCACATTCGAATACTCCGAAGCATGCATGATCGCGGGTCAGCAAAGTGTGGCGCATTGCAGCGCTCGACAGCTCCGACAGGCAGACCTAGTTTGAAAGTGGTCAAAAATGAGCCGGGGGAAGGCGAAGTGAACTAGAACGTAATGGAATGGGGCAAAATGTGCTCTAGTCGACTGTTACAACAGTACAAAAAAAAATGAGTTTCAAAAAAATTATTTCATTAATAAAGATAAATATCAAAGTTGTCTAAAAATGATTAATGGATTGAAAAAGTTGATCATTTAAAATTAAAAAGGAAAAATATATAAAAATCGCAAGAGAAATACATCTCAGCTCTCAGCGCCGTGCGGCATGGAGTATAAATTCAAAAAATCTTTTTATTGGTGTCAAAACATTATCTGAAAAAGAGAAAAAAACCTTCTAAAAACATACTTCAATCAAATCACTAACAACGCGTTTGTCGCCATCACCGGCGCAACATCAGGAATTGGGATATAGAAAATTGCCGGGAATACAGTAATTCAAATTTCTGTAAGTGCTTCTCATTGGTCGGCAGAAACCAACCAATCAGAATAGGAGCGACAGTGACCCATTACAACCTATGGAGAAGTATTGACCAATCAAATGAAAAGGCAGACAGTTCAAAATACAGTAAAAAAGGCAGAAAACAGCTGATTGGTTGAGACCAGGCGGCAGATATGAATCCACCAATCATATGTATTTGCGTCTATTTTGATTTGGAGCAAGAAGGGCGCGATAGAAGGGCGCCCTAAAAGTTATTATTGTCTATGGGAAATATTCTAGTACTGTGATTGGTTGGGGGGAAGAGGGGCTCGTCCTGCTTAGCCAATCAGCGGCTGAGCTACCTTCTACCTTCTCATAGAGTTCTATGATTGGCTAAGTTAAAAGAGGCGCGATTATTTGGGCCAATGGGAGAGCGAGCGACGCTCTTATGGGTTTTCTAATGCAATCTATAATAACGCTGTACGTGCCCGAAATAAAATGATAAGACTCACAAAGTTGTGCCGATCTGTATATAAAATGATCAATAATATGGGAGTAACGAAAATAAAGAAATAAAAATGAATTCATTGAATACATGTTAGGAGCAGTCCTTCTGCGCCTAAGTTCCGCACTGCACCTCACATACTGGCGAGGCGCAGGGGACTTTACACCACATTTATGAGCGCACCTCGGGCGCCGACATACATGAGGCTCAGCTTTCACGTTCGAGCGCTAGAAAACGGGCGCTCCGACTCGCCGATCTTCATACATGTCGCCCATAGTGAGCTCCAGGTATGATAAAGAAATAAACAGGTGTCAATGAGAGAAAAATGTGAATAAAGCCCCTTAAAAATAATATCTAATGAGATTTGGCTACTGTATTTTTTTTAATGTTGGATAAGTATAAGGTCCCGACCAAAACATTGTTACAATAGTCTCATTTTTTAAATATTCTCAATATAAGATCTGTACATCATGCCAGGCTGCTGAACACTGACAGGAACTTCACCAATTTTTTCTTCATCACTGTTGAACAGCTAAATTACAATTTCTAGGTAGCAGAAAAAACGAATGACTATTATGAGTGCAATTAATGATCTATAATAGGAATGACAGATGTGTTATGCACAGCTTTAAGCATCTTAACCTCACACCTCAGCTGAATCTTATAGTCTTCAATGTATTTCTTTTGTGGAACAAGGTCTCATAATAACAGTACATTCTTTTTCGGGCAGGTGCATTTTATTGTGGGATTCCCCAAGGTTTTCAAGTCATCGGTTTGTCATTGCTTCCTATAAATATGCAAAAATATTTGATTTTAAGTACCATAGCTGTCATAACAAATGGTTATATCTGAGGGAAGACAGCAAAGAGCTCGTATTAGCAAGTTAAATTTCAATCTCAGCACCTTGAGATTTCTACAATGCTTTCAAGTAAACATCTTTACTGTAATCGAAGTGTAAAATAAGGATACAAAATACTGTATTATTGATTGTTTTATACAAAACTCCCCAGCATTTTATCACCTCTGGGGGTACAGGAGTTTCAGACTCACCAGCCAGTCTAGCCTTAAAGGGGTTGTCTCACTACATTGATTCATCTTACCTCAGTCCTGTTTTCTTGGTTTCATTTTGAATTCAAGGACTTGTTTACTGGCTTCTACTAGGCTGCAGTAGAAGCCAGGTATGTAGCTATAGCAACCAGTGCTGGCAGCCTATCATGAGAGATTGAACAGGTCTGTAGCTATAGTGACCTGAGGAGCTGATTCAGCCCATACAAGAGGGGATATCTCAGAATAGATAGGATACTGTTAATGGACATATATTGCAAAGTGACTTGTTTTTACAAGATCTTTAACATAAAAAGCAATCCTTGTAGTGAGACAACCCCTTTAATACCAAAAAGGTTACTAATTCATAAAATTCAGTAAGAAGTTTAGTCAAGGTCACAGCTTTTAACTTTTAAGTGGATGCGTGTTGCTAAAGGGTTCTCCATTTTAGAAAGCCCATCTTCATATACCCTAATAGGGAATTCTGAGTTAATAGATTGGGATCTAATCACAGAAGAAAACTAACTAAGAAGGCCTTACTATTAAAATATAACCTTTAATTCAAATCACTAAAAAATACACACAATGGCCATAGATACATACAAATCTCAATACCAATTCTACCAAATAACACTATCCCAGGCCTATAGGGAACTGTCAGCAATAGGATTAGATAAATAACAACCTATGGCTGATAAATTTAACAATGACCCTACAAATGTTGCCTACCTATACGGACAGAGTAATCGTCCCGAAAGGGACGGCCCCATCCAACGATGACTCGTCCTATGTGCCCTATTACTTATACCGCAAGATACCCTGGGAGGTGTATAATACTGGTATATATCTAATAGAGTAAAATCCTTAACAAACTATTGCAATAAACACTTAGTAAAAAGGTTTAGCTAGTGTTGAATACAGGGTACAGATCTATTCAAAATAAGTCCTTAGATCAATAGATAAATTACATTCCACCTCTCACATACAGGTATCCCACACTAGTACTACAGATATATACTTATCTAACAAAACAGGTCCTTAGATAGCTGGACAGATGCACTCCATGTCTCCCGACGCGTTTCCCCCCTCCGATGTACAGGGGTTCCTCAGGGGATTCTCAGTCATGGCACCAAAAAACAAATACAAATGTCTCCCAAAAACGGGGGACCCTAAATAGAGTCACTCCATGTCACAATGGACCCAAGGTAAAATATGGTACAAATTGAGATTGAGACTCACATCCCTATATAGCCAAACAGCGCTACCCTTCTCCTAGATAGTCCAATCACTGCTTGCCTGTGTTACTTCCCACGGCGTGAATCACGCTCAACCGCGCATGTGCTAGCCGCGTTTCTCCATTTCCCGCGGCGTGTCCCGCAATGTACAGCGCATGCGCGAGCAGCGCCGCTTCCGTACCTGCGCCCTAACGAGGACAATACCTCTTACTCTCGGGCTTCAGCAGAACCACGGCACATGCTCAAATTAAACCTCCAATCTCAGCTTACAGTGAGTAGAACGGAACACATCCATGAATATAAACCCTGCATTAGCTCTCCTTCATACTGTCCTGTGATATGCTGCCTCTACCCATGACATCACATGGTGATATTTAAAGGCCAAGAAGAGGAATAAATAACCTTAAAGGGAAAGAGGTCCCTACAGGAACATCCTATCCATTCCCCATATCCTCAAACAGAGGGGTGTCCTTAAAAGCGACAACTATTATATAATACACTATCGAGTTGGGACAAATACTCACATATTATAAGGAGACTTAACATATAATGATAATTCGAATATGAAATATTAGGGCAAAATATTCATGGCTCAACATATAAAGAGTAACGCCATCGGTCATTAGGGACAATAACTACCAAAATATATCCAAATTCACTATTTACACATTCAAAGATCACTTAATAACTGTTACAATAGGCTATAGAGCTTTCCGCTCTGATCGCCTTAGGAGGGTATAGTGTACTTATTTATATAAAGCATCCAAAATAGAGGATTTCATTTAATCCTTTTGGTTTAACTGTCTCTAACCTGAACATCCACTCATTCTCTTTCCTTAACAGTTTTTTATCGAGATCTCCCTTCCTTGGGGATTGCTGGATTTTCTTCATTACCAGAAATTTCAGCCCAGAGAACACACCGTCATGATGAGACCATATATGATGTGACAATGGGGTATCTCGCCGATTCCTGATGTCCCCTAAGTGTTCCCCAAACCTCACTTTGATGGCTCTTGTGGTCTTTCCCACATATTGGAGGCTGCATTCACAGGTGATCAAATACACAACCCCTTCAGAATTACAATTAAGAAAATCCCGAATCAGAAACTCCTTTCCTGACACTGTACTTTTGAAATTTTTTGTCTGTGCTACATAAGAACAATATACACATTTTCCACATTTATACATGCCTATTGGCTTTCGCTCTAACCACGCACCTGTTCTTTTCGGGGGAGTGTAGTGACTATGGACTATCCTGTCCCTAATGGAGCGCCCCCGCCTGTATGTCACCAGTGGATGGTCAGCCAGGACCTCCTTTAGATCTTGGGAAACATTTGTATTTGTTTTTTGGTGCCATGACTGAGAATCCCCTGAGGAACCCCTGTACATCGGTGGGGGGAAACGCGTCGGGAGACATGGAGTGCATCTGTCCAGCTATCTAAGGACCTGTTTCGTTAGATAAGTATATCTCTTTAGTACTAGTGTGGGTTACCTGTATTTGAGATGTGGAATGTATTTTATCTATTGATCTATGTACTTTTTTTGAATAAATCTGTACCCTGTATTCATTGCTAGCTTAACCTTTTTACTAAGTGTTTATTGCAATAGTTTGTTAAGGATTTTACTCTATTAGATATATACCAGTATTATACACCTCCTAGGGTATCTTGCGGTATAAGTAATAGGGCATTATAGGACGAGTCATCGTTGGATGGGGCCGTCCCTTTCGGGACGATTACTCTGTCCGTATAGGTAGGCAACATTTGTAGGGTCATTGTTAAATTTATCAGCCATAGGTTGTTATTTATCTAATCCTATTGCTGACAGTTCCCTATAGGCCTGGGATAGTGTTATTTGGTAGAATTGGTATTGAGATTTGTCTGTATCTATGGCCATTGTGTGTATTTTTTAGTGATTTGAATTAAAGGTTATATTTTAATAGTAAGGCCTTCTTAGTTAGTTTTCTTCTGTGATTAGTGAATTTGGGCCGTTTATTCCTACCACTGGAAGAAAGGTGGGATCTGTGATTTTAATAGATTAGGATCCCCTGTCAAGAAACCTCATCTCTTGGCCAGAATTGAAAGTAGTAACCAAGAGCGGTTACAAAAAGCATCTCCGGCTCTTGAGGAACTGTCCTGACCAGCAATATACAAAAAACCAACAGATCTGAATGTACACTATGTAATGCTTCATTTCCCCTGTGGGGGCACTGCAGGAAAACTGAAAATTTACTGCCAGGTTTTACATAGATTAAAGCTAATTGCTGGAGATTATTGCAAACCTACATCCTTTGCCTTCACTGGGCTTTTTTGTCAATTCCTGTCTTCTATATTGCTAATATTCCTACAAAGGGGTCTTATGTGCTATAAAGGCCTAATGGCAGCTTCTTGTTGACATTTACATGAAGATTTAAAGAAGAGGGAATACAGATTGGGTCAGAAATGTGTATAGGCCTCTAGTTTTAGTGTTCCACGTCCCCCTTTCTGTAGTCATAAGTACAATTAACATGTCACTCTGATATTTTGATTCTATTTCCCATGCTGCTTTTGGGCAATGCATGTAGTAATTCTGTCTTTAAAATGTGTATAGGGAACAGATCGCCTTGAATCCCATGGAATCATAAGTTACTACCAAAACGCCATTGCTCGTAATTAGTGTTATGCTTCAGATTCAGGTCAAAGTCATATTTGACCTGAATTTCAATGATTCAATTTGGGGGAGCCAGAGTCTGATTTTGGAAAAAAAATCAACAACAAAAAAAATATTTGACCCTAATTCCAACTCCAGCTCTAAAGGTAGGTAACATCTAGGCAACATTTGGGGAACTGGGGTTATAGTTAAACTAGCTCAAACCCTGAGGTTCCTCAGATATTGCACAGTTGTCTCCCAGATGTGTGGTGTTCTAACATGCAATTTGGAGTCAATTGCCTGCTATAGATGCTAAATAAAAACATGCGAACATTTTCCCCCTTACTCTGTAACGGCATTAAGCTTTGGGACGTTCCAAACTTAAATACTGTGACAGACTGGGTAGTGACAGAAAGTATCCTTAGGCCTTAGTATCCCCACGGCACTGTTATTCAGCCGGTTTTTCAGCCGGTTTTCGGTTTTGAAAACCATCTGCAAACCGTCTGACAAACCTTTACATGGACCTTAATGGAAAATCCGTGCAGTGTTCCCATCTGAACGGATTTTCCGCCCGGCGGTTTTTCAGACCACCGAAGTTCCGAAAAAACATAGAATATGTTCATTCTTCCGACCGGTTTTCGGACAGAATATGAACATGTGTATGTGAAGGGGGAGGGCTTTTCTCTGCTAACTGCGGCACGAAAACAGTACAAATACCGGTCTATAAACCGACCGATATTTGTCCTGTGCCGTGTAAATGGCCCCTTACTCATAACAATGACTATGAGCTGTTATGTGACTCATAGAAGGCATTGTTTGCATTTCTACAAATCTAGGATAATATAGTCACAGTGGACCCCCTTTATGCCTTAGCTTATTTTATTCACCCAGTTTACCATGCGACAATACCATCAGTAACACTTTTACTATGACTTTTTTGCATGTTTTTGTTAAAAATTATATAAAAGCATTTTGCTGTAATTTTTTACTGTAGTTTCATAGTTTCATAGTTTGTAAGGCCGAAAAAAGACAAGACGTCCATCCAGTTCAGCCTGTTGTGCTAAGGTGTTGATCCAGAGGAAGTCAAACACCCCCAATGAGGTATAAGCCAATTGTCCTCATTTTAGGGAAAAATTCCTTCCCGACTCCAATCTGGCAATCAGAAAAATCCCTGGATCAATGACCCCTCTCCTGAATCCTAGACACTATAACTTGTTATATTATTATGCTCCAGAAATGCATCTAAACCATTTTTGAACGCTGTTATTGAATTCACCATGACAAGTCCCTCTGGCAGAGAATTCCATAGTCTCACTGCTCTTACAGTAAAGAATCCCTTTCTATGTTTATGTAGAAACTTTTGTTCCTCAAGACGTAGAGGATGCCCCCTTGTAGACCTCCAAAAGACAAAAAAGCCACAAGTAAACATGTCACAAGGAGAAAAGACAATTGTAATTATCTATATTTATGTAGGCCCAACAAATTCTGCAGGGTATACACGTGCAAGCATAATCGAACATTAGCACAACAAAATAACAACTCTACAAGAGGACCCTCTTTGCAGGAGTTTACAATCTGAGAAGAAGTAGGTGTGGTAGAAGATGTAAAAGCCCTTGTTTTGTCTTTGTCCAGCTACCTTTAACAAAAAAACAAAAAAAAGAAAATTCGGCAGAACACATAAAACTGCATGAGCCATCCATCCAACCAGTGTCTGTGCATCTAAAGATATGAAGTGTATATGTGTGTATGGAGTGCAAGTGATTCTGTTAAATGAAGGGATCAGATTCTGAGGATTATCATATATAGATGGGGGTAAACACAGAAGAGTTGGACTAAGGAGTGTGAAAGGCCTGTCAAAGATTATGGGCGACATGTTGGACTCCTCAGTCCAACACGCCAGTTTTAAAGTGCATAAAATGAGTGTATAGTGTGCCCGAATGTATGAACCTGTCATATGTGGGTTCCTAAATCTGGCATGTGGTATGCCTTCCATAGAATAGCATAGAATATCTTAGGCACATAATTTAGGAGCATTCAAATGTGTTGTGCCAGGCACAAACTACGCCAAGTTGTGGTGTACAACTGTTCATACATAAATCTAATAGAGCTACTGCAGTTTTATTTACTCAAAAAATGGTACAGCCCAAATCCGACATGTCCCCCCTATGTATTTTCCGGGCATGCTTAAAATTGAAGATTTAAGGAATCAAGCTACATTGACATCTGCATTGGAGGTTCCATTAGGAAGTTTTGTCGCAAATTTCCCTTTCAAGAAATAGAAAAAAAAAGCACTGCATGCTGCGCTATTTTGTCTGGTTGAGTAATGGACATCATGATGGAAATCTGATGGACCAGGTTATAGTTAATGGTGTTAATCTGGTGCTGTTTGTATCCATCATGTAACAGACCCTGCACCACCGTTATTTTTCAGTTTTCTGTTCTAATGACACAACAACAAGATGGAAATAACAATGTAAATGTGAATTTAATCAAGAAAACATGAACAGAAAACAGCCTGCTGGCATGGGTACGCTTGGATCAGGAACGCCTCAATGTGAATATAACCTTACTCTGATTGTCAAAGGTATTATATTTCAGAGAACTAGGGCAGCAATAGCAAAGTTAATCTTTTTTTATTTTTTAAAACTTGTTTTTATTTGAAAACATTTTTCAATATACAACAACAGAAAAACTGGGTGCAAAATTACATACCACATAAACAATCATATAACAGTTCACAGTCTATCATTTTGAGAGATAACCATAGCTGGATTAAGCTGAGAAGTTCGAGAATGATATTCTAAATGATTATCTCATGTCACATAGCAGTATGTCTCAAACAGGATAATATTAACTTGTGGTCAGTTAAACATCTTAAAAACTATTAAACATTGTGGTAAAAATAATAAAAAATAAATAAATAAAAAATAAATAAATAAGGGGGGGGACTATAGTGGAAGCACCGTGGGCGAAAAGTAACATAGCAATTTTTCTCGTGGCAACTGAATTTCTTGAGTCTACTTATGTTCCCCAGCAAGCCCCCAGACCCACAAGAACCGAACCCCAGGCTGCATCATGTTATTTTTAATTAGCGATGCAAGCTTTCAGATACCAACTTGTATCTTTAAAGGGGATCATTATTCGTTGGATTTCCTCATTTTCTAAACAGTTTTCAATGAACGGTCTCCATTTTTGAAAAAAATTTCCTGTCTGTGCATTTTTTGCCATTTCGGTTTCCACTTGATCCATTTGCATGTAATATTTAATTTGATTAAATATTTCAAGGGTACCTGGAGGGTCTGGCTCCAGCCATTTATTTAGAAGACATAGTTTGGTTGCTAGTAAGATTATATGAAGCAAATTAGGGAATTTAGTGCCTTCTGGGAAATCATGAAATAGGAGGATATTTGGGGATAAATTAACTTTGATCCCTAACCTGGCTTTTAGTTGTTCAGTTATTATTTTCCACAATCGCCGGGATGCCCCACACGTCCACATTCCATGAATCATAGTTGATTTTCGCTGAGAGCATTTGGGGCAAGCGGTTATTCGGTTTGGGGCTAAAGGATGCGGGGGAATATCAAATCCATAGATTGCATGGTGTATGAATTTAAAGTGTGTTTCCCTCCACTTCTCACTGATAACAGCCTTGCATATGTTATTCCAGTTTTGTAATAGAAGATAATTGAGTCAGCTCACCTCCCTTGTTCAGGAATGTAGCAGTTTGCCCATATCGCACGGTCCCTGCTCCAGTTGTACAGGATAAACAGCCTAGGTTCAGATACACAAATGGACCAGCGAAGACGGCACAAGGCGAACGCGAAAACACAAAATCACCAATTCATTCATGCCCACAGGCACAGCCGCAAAAGTCCACGCGAGACAGGGCGACAGAGAAAAAAACACCGACGCCCAGACACAGAAACCGCCGACGCGCCCCGGGCACACCCCGCCCCCACCCATGGCCTGCCATGAGCAAGGGCAAGACGCGCCAGAAACGCGCCGGCGACCCCCGCGCCCAGGCGCCAGCGGTCCCCCCTCCGCCACCCTGTCCCACGCGGACCCCCACAACTGTGCCCATGGGCACAAACAAACCGGCGATCCTACACTTTCACATTCACCCCATGCCGCCCCCGCCAGTCCACCCGTGCATCCGAACCCAAGTATGTTATTCCACCCTTTTAAAATAATTTGAGGGATATTATCTCCCGGAAACTGCCTTTCCCATTTTGCAAAAAGTTTTTCGTGCCAATCCTCTGAATCTTTTTCTCTCAATTTGTTGTATATTAGAGACAGCGACGCTTTTACTGAGGTCAGTTCAATTAAGGAATCTAAAGGGCTAATGGGTAGTTCCCTGTTAAGGTTTAATATTTTTGATTTGATAAAGCCAATAATTTGTCTATGGGCTAAGAAATGAGAGTTAGGCAATTATACTTAGTTCTTAAATCTTGGAAAGAGAAAAGTCGTGATTGTTGAACATAATAAAGATGCCGAAGACAATTCAGCCCCTTTTCCTCCCATATTCTAAAGTGGTTATTATGAATTCCTTGTGGGAATTCTGGGTGGTATCTAAAATAGTTCATCTTAAATAATTTGCAGAATGTCACTTACCCTCATTTACTAATGTGGTTACACCAGAAAAGTGTCTTAAAATGCACCAAAAAGTGGTGCAACTTTGGCAAAGCATGTCACAACATGTCCTAGACACATTTATTATGGGCTTAAGACTATTTCTAAGCACTGCTCAACAGGTGGGCATGGCTTAAAGGAAAATGAGTGTGGGCTCGAGATGAAGTGGGTGTGGCTATGATGTGACTTGCTGTGCCAAAATTGAACCATAATTCTGGCACATTAACCCCTTAAGGACCAGGCGTTTTTTTTTTTGGTGACACGTTCATTTTTCCCTCCTCGCCTTCTGAAAGCCATAACTTCTTTTTTTTTCCACCTACATAGACACATGAGGGCTTTTATTTTGTGGGACAAGATGTACTTTCTAATGGTGTTATTCACTATACTATAGAATATACTGGAAAACCGCAAAAAAAATTCCAAGTGGGACAAATTGTGAAAAAAAATGTATTTTCACCATGTTTGCAGGGGTTTTGCTTTTACGCCGTTCAATCTTCGGTAAATATAATGTGTTATCTGTATTCTTCAGGTTGTTACGCATCCGGCAATACCAAACATGTAGGGTTTCCGTTATGTTTGGTAGCGTAAAAAAATTCCAAACATTTTCTATTTTTGAAATTTGCGCCATGGCGCCATTTTGTGCGACCCCAAAAACTTTTTTGTACTAAACCTATGGACGTCAGTGAGGGGGCATTTTTTGCGGGCTAAAGTGTACTTTTTATCGCTAGCAGTTTTTGGGAAAGCATGCGACTTTTTTGATAATTTTTATTCCATTTTTTGAGTGACGTAAAATGACCAAAAAACGCAATTTTGGCGTTTGGAATTTTTTTTCTTCTACGGTGTTCAGCGTACGGGATAAATGATGTTATATTTTTATAGATCGGACATTTTCGGACGCGGGGATACCAAATATGTGTAACTTTTTAATTATTTTAATGATTTTATTTGTAAAATGGGGAAAGGGGGGTGATTTGAACTTTTAATACTTTTTTTTTGTACTTTAAAACTTTATTATTTTTTTTTTTTTACTGTAACATTGAGGCCACCTGTGGTACTTGACCACTAGGTGGCACGATTGTTAATACAACCTAATGCATTGCATAGGCAATGCATTAGGGTGTACAAAGATGGCGGTTTCCCCACTTCCTGTCTGCAGACGGAAGTGGGGCAAACGGCCAGGGTAAGTGACGGGAGCCTTCACAAGGCTCCCCACCACAATGCCCGGTGATCGGATCGGCGCAGCATAGCTGCGCTGATGCCGATCACCGCACCGATCGGTGTGCGGCACCGATCGGCGTTAATTCAGACGCTGCGGCCATCTTTGCCGCGGCGCCTGATGGGTAAAACAGCGCCAGCGGGCGGAGCCACATGCCGGCGCTGTTACTGCCGGGTGTTAGCGGCGCTTTGCCGCTAACACCCGCCGGCTGTGCGGGGGGGGTCGCGGAGCGATCCCCCTGCAAAGCCCTTTAGCGGCCCTGGGACGTACTGATACGCCCAAGTTCGTTAAGGGATTAAGTAAGCCAAAAAACTGTGGGGCAGTCTTCCAACATAAATACCCTAAACACACCTCCAAGACGATCACTGCCTTGCAATGAAAATAAGGATAAAGGTGCTGGACTGGCTGAGCATGTTTTCAGACCTAAACCCTATTGAGCATCTGTGGAGCATCCTCAAATGGAAGGTGGGGGAGCGCAAGATCTCTATTATCCACCAACTCCGTGATGTCATCATGCAGGAGTGGAAAAGGATTCCAGTAGCTGCAACCTTTGAAGCTCTAGTGACCTCCATGCCCAAGAGAGTTAAGGCAGTGCTGGAAAATAATGGTGGTCACACAAAATATTGACACTTTGGGCACAATTTGTCCATTTTCATTTAGGGGTGTACTCACTTTTGCTGCCAGCAGTTTAGACATTGATGGCTGTGTGTTGAGTTATTTTGAGGGCACACCAAATCTGCACTGTTTTATACAAGCTGTACACTGACTGCTTTACATTGTATCAAAGTGTCATGTCTTCAGTGTTTTCCCATGAAAAGATATAACAAAATATTTACAAAAATGTGAAGGGTGTACTCACTTTTGTGAGACACTGTATATGTGCTGCGTCCCATGCATAACATGATATGTTTGCTGACTGCATCATCCAGTAATATTTATTATATTAGAGGTCAGAATGTTCTGGCTCCAAGGATCCTACTAAACAATGCGCAGATTGATTTTATATATTGATGGAACAATGACTGATGCTTAAAAATAATGGAGTTTACAGCAATTTAACTTCAATGTAGACTCGATTATGTCGAGCATGAACAGAACCTTCCTCTCAGATCTACATTTTGTGAGTATATGACCTATCTCTTATACAACACAGAGTTGTATATTTGACTTTATGTTGCTTAGTGTTAAAAAAACATTATAAACACGACCAATTGAGTGATGTACATGTCTCTAATACTTTCATATCACGTGACACTTTTTGTTGCCATTTTCCACTTGTGCAGATTAAACAGCGGTAACATTTTTCTTTCTCAAGTAGAATGTGAGGCATTTTGAAGCGTTTTTAAATTGATAGGGGTTTATGTTTTTACCATATTTACACACATATGGGCCTCGCTTAAAGGGGTTTTGCCACGATCTCATTTCATTCTTCCTGCATCCAGCTCTTCAGCTCGGTGTGCTCAGAAGAGGGCGTGTGTAATTTGTTTGAATTGCATATCATGTGACCCAGCAGGATGACATCACCAGGCCTTTCCTCTCTTTAGAAAAAAGAAAGGTCTGTTTATGTATAGAACTGTAAGTAGCTAGGCACAAGGGTCCTCAGTTCAAATCCCTGCAGGAACCAAACCTGTGGATTTTATTTCTCTTTATCAATGCACATTCCTCATTGAGGTTCCTTTTTTATTTATTTGCACTGTTTGACTAATTACTAAGAAGTACAGAGGACGGGAGTAGAATGACAGCACCTGGGGTTGAACACTCAGTAGCTGCCTGAGAGGAGAGGTGATGTCTGAGCATGTGCGACCAGGACTGAGAAGCTTTCAGCCCTGGTCGTATCCCCTGGAGACGAGCTGTAAACAATGGATCACTATAGGCGCAGCTAAGACAAAAACGATCCAGAATTTTTAATGATGATGAATGGTGAAAATGTTTATTATTTAATTTACAAACTTCCCACGTCAATTTTACTTTGTGGCAAGACCCCATTAAGCATCTCAGAGAAAAAATGACTTTTTTTTCTGAAATTTTTAAACATTTCTGTTTCATAGTGTTCATCCTAAGATATAACTCGCACAGCGTTTTTTTCGAGTCAGTATTTTGGAGATACCAAATTTATGTATATATTACTTTTTATGCCTTCTATCTTTGTTAAGTGATAATGTTTGTGTCGCCATACTTTGTGAGCCAAACTTTTTTGTTGTCGTCAACAGAGTTGTGTTAAGCTTTAGTTATTTGATGTACTGATACCAATTAACGGAAGAAGGAATGTGGAAGGGATAGTTCCTCTGTAAATAGTTACACAACCATACATGTAAGATAATAGCTGAAGTTAAAGGAATGGCTTCAAGAGGTCGAAAGATGAGAGAAGATAATAAAATGTGAACTTATGACTATATTGAACATGATCAAAACCGTCCATCTTGCAATGTAGCGGATTTTAGGATGACCGTTATTATCCAAATTATTTCAGGTTTTGGGGCTTTCATGTCAAAATCCATATGAAACCTGCATATTTATTTGAATAGGAAATCTGCATCATAGTTCACATGGTGGACTATGACACAGATTTTTTACACCAAAAATTTCAAATCTGCGGTGTGCAGTGGGTGTCAGCTCAAACTTCTGCTGTGGATTCCACGTTGGATTCTTTATTCATTTTGCTGTGATGTTTTCAGTGCCAATGTGTCATTTTTTCTCGCTGTGTGTAGTCTTCCTTCATATATTCCCCCACAGCATTTCCTGTGTGACAGCTGTTTAATTTTGATCCTTTTATGTGCTTTGTCAATCTTTCTCCGTCCAATCTTAGTCTTTTTTCACGCCTCCCCCATGGTGAAATAGATCCCCAATGCCATTCACCAGAAGTACTGCTTCCTGAATAAGGTCCTGTTTGTTTTGAAACTTTTTCAACTGAACTTGTGAAAAAAATTTAGGTTCACTGGTGTTCAAAACCGAAAAAAAAAAAATTCAAGTCCTACCCATAAACTGGTCTTAGGGTCAGGTTTTAACAGGCATTTAATTCCCCGGATCCCTCCTTATCATCCCTGGTGTGGCCTCACTTAGGGTCAACGTCACCTCCTTGTTCATGGTGCGGCATCACTTCCAGTCACTGTCACTAACAATAGTGATGTTGACCATAAGTCGGCAACCACTCCTGACTGGGGAGGTTAAAGGCATGTTCTCACGGCTTAGAATGGCCGTTATTTTCCGCGTCGCCGCTTAATTACGTTGCCGAAGGTGCGCACAATTACGGGCCGAAAATGGCCCTTCACTTACGGTAATTCACAGTTCTCAATATGAGAAATTTGGATTAAGTTCTCCTCTAGCCCGCCCGGCGAAGCGCAGGGCAGGGGAGTTTAATTGTCATGTCGAATTGTATATGACGCATGATACGCGCCAGTAGCAATTCAGGTGCAATGGGACGGCGAAGTGCCTACAGGACGCCGATTGGCTTCGTCCCAGCGCGCTCCAGGCCACGAACCCCGCCGGTCCAACAATGACACGGGCTGTAATTGGGGGTGCGGTGAAGATTTACGCCCTGCAAATAGCACCGTAGTGAACATAGCCTTTAGACTACATAGAACAAGGGGACTTGGGTGTGCTGGGGAAGTGTACTAAGATTTAACCTTAAGAAGAAGAAACAGCAAAGAAAAACCCTAACCAGATCTTAAGTCCAGTTTAGGGTTACAGTCAGTGTTTGGCTGAATGTTTGGCTGATCCAAATGAAATCACTTGGATTCAGGTCAAATTTGGCAGTGTTCTGAATCTGAAGTACAACACTAATCAGAAACTTTGTATTTGTATATTCCTCACACCAGACTGGGTGATAGTTCGTCACAAATTATATTAGTTCAAGCTACAGTAGAAGTTTAATCTGTAGATAAAATAGAGTCAAAGTAGGTTCCAGAAGAGACACACTAGATTTGCGTCTGTGCTAGGCTGGCTATTATGGGGCTCCCTCACCGACATAGAGGTAGACCTCTGATATATGGTTTTTTTCTAAGGTGGCTCCAAACGAGATACTTGTCGAATTTTGTTCAAGTAAAGCACAGTGTTGTTTGAAGTGGGGGTCTTAAGTGGTTATGGCTGCTAAAGATACATGTGAGTAGAATTTTGTGAAAGTTTGATTAGTAGGGGTAGGGTGAAGTGTGTTCGCTTAGACTACTCTAGTTGGTGGCGTAATGTATTCTAAAGAGAGATGAGGAGTGAGAAGAGGGGTCGCAAAGAGGCTCAGTAGTTGCGCAAAGAGTTCATTTCGGTGATAGATCTAGCTCTGTTTGCTGGTGGTTTCCTGGCGCAATGGCAAGGTAGAGAACGCGTGGAACCCAGCATATGAGTATGTTATTGGACGTAGTGAATAATTTGTGTTCTGGGGTGAGATATCTTGTACGTTGTCATTTTCTCAGGAGAATTAGAGTCAATGTAGACGGTCTGAGTGGTCCAGGAAGTAAGAGAGGAAAGGAAGTGTGGCGCTCGCAAAAGTGGTTAGAAAGACTGTAAGAACTTTACATCGTTGACGCAGGAGATATTATGTTAAAACAGTAAGGGAGGGAGATGTGGTTATTTTTTCTTTGTATTTGCACAGAAGGGAAAGATGCTACCTTTGCTAAGATCTAGAATTCTTTTTGTACGATGGGGGTTGGAGCTACCTTACACCAGACTTTCTGAAAGAGAGTAGATATCTCATGATATTACTTTATCATTTTTTTTCTGACAACTGTAATTAATGTGGATCTGTTGATTCCGTACGGATGGTGCGGTGGTCGTTTTAGTTGTAGATGTAGTAGATAAATTGTGTTTCTCCATGAAACACAGATCTGAGAAGATGTCTGCAGAGACTGTGTCGTATTCTATTATTTCCCGCAGTGCAAATGTGTGCTATATACATTGAAAGACGGTGTGTCGTACATCATTCGCCTTTTTGAGATTATCGTTCTAAGGTGTGGTCATAATACAGATTTAGGTCCATATTTTTTTTGGACACTGTATCACACATTTTGTGTGTATAGTAATAGGTACATGGGACATAAAGTCCAGACTTGTGCAGCGTTTGTTCATTTGAGGGTATCCACATTAAAAGATTGGATGATAGTGGTTTAGGAGTTTGTCAGCTCGCTTGGCTAACATGTGGTCAAACCCTGTTGTTTTTAAAGGACCTAAGTAGTAACTTGACTCTCAATGGATATAAATTGTAACGTAAGAATGATAATGTTCTAATTACTTGGTTGTTAAATTCTTTGTTTAGGCAATGGACTGCCCAGTCTTGAACTCATGGGACATCACCAGATGGCTGTGTTTCCTCCTTCTAAATGCGCTCTGCCTGGTTTTGACTAAAGTGGTTGTTTCAGTGTGCAGTTTGTTAGATGGGAGCGCGGTTTCTGTCTGAGTGTTGTGTAGTCTTTATATAAGTGGTAGAATTTTTGAACTTAGTAGTAAACGACTCGCATAAATAAGACCCGGGTTCACATTGGCGTTAACGGGCTAACATTTCACGCCAAAAAATGTGCTTGTGATATCACTGGCATTACCTTTTTATATTTCGGCGCGATTCGTACGCGCTCTGTGAAATTTATAGTTATATTTGCTTTTTTTACAGTAGGATTCAAATGCCAAACTTTGAAGGCGTCAGGGCTATATGTTTGACATTTGTCAGAGATTTTCAAATTATGATATTGGCAAATGTGATACAAGACACATGTGATGAATGAGAGTGTGAAGGTCTGCTCAGAGGAGCTCAGGCTATTGAAAAGCGGTCCGCTGGATCAGCGCATGGAATTCGGGAATGGCCCACGAAGTGATAATAAAGTGAAAGCCCCCGTTGAGCCACTGAGAAGTGTGTGCAATAGACCTGGGAGATGTTGTTGTTTAAGTGCGATTGTATATCTCTCCTCAGGAAAGGCAGAAAAAGAGAGAAAGAGAGACAAAAAGCAAGAGGCAGAGTTATTGGTGGCGGTAACGCGCAGTCTATTTGTAGCAAGTAGCTGTGGGGGTGGCGTGTGGGGAGTCCACTAAAGATAAACTCTCCATGGTGGGGCCGCCAGAAAGAAATCAAACTGGATCGCCCTAGATGCATCGCTCTCTTGTGGGCTCCGGCGCATCACGATCAGTCTGACATATGCTGTTGAGCTGTGTAGCAATGCTGCCTCGGTATAACAGGCGAGCGCATAAAATAGATCCATAAGACTTTCTCTATTACTGGGAGATGCTAGGATTTGTGCAACACAGAGAGAAGCTTTCAGAGAACAAACATTTCTTTGAAAAAGGAACTGGAAGCGAGCGAGGGAGCTTATCTGCGCCGAGTACGCCAGAGGATTCTGATAAGCAGTTCAGCGGGCTGAGATTTAGCCCCGGTTCACACGGCTTATTCAAGCCGGAGTGAGAAATTTGCGAGCCGGGATTGCGCTCGCAGATTCCGGCTGTGAATAAGGGGGCGGGGAGGAGGCCCGCGGCCCCATAGACTTACGCTTTATCCACGGACGTGTATTGGCGCCCTGGTTAATGTGCATGTGCAGGAGCATTGCGCAGTAATTACTGCAAGGAATGAATATGGCGCTCGTTACTGCTCAGCGGCAAATTCGCGGCCGCGCAGTACGGCGCCAAATCCGCGCCTTTATATAGCGTGTGAAGGTCTAGTGATCTTCAGCATGCAAGTAGGAAGAGACCAGACAGTACGAGATGAGGTCAGCGTGATAGATGCCGGTTCGGACTTCTCTTAGGGCATGATTGTTTATTGTGCCCAGTTCTGTTTCAAAGTTGTTGTATTTTTTCTGAAACGTCATCACATTTCAGAATACAACATATGTTACTGCACAACATGTGGCCCCCAATGCCCCTCTGTGTGGCTCCCAGTGCACTTCTGTGCAGCCCTTAGCCATCAGGACACAAGCATGCTTTGTCATTGTCCTGATTTTTCAGAAAGTAATATTCATTTTTTGACACCTGTTCTTTAATGATAGCACTGTTATGGTGGGCACTATAGGGCTACGTATGTTATTTTAAGCATGGCAATCCGGTAATAACTATTCTGTATTATCTCTGGATTTCATCCTCAGAGAAGTATTTATTTCTGACATAATAATATCATATCCACAAGATAAACCATAAAAATCTCTGGCAAGTATGAGATTCCAAGGAGGAGGAAAAAAACTACAATTAAAATAAGACGCCTCATAATTTCTCTGTTTCTGGAGTAAGTGAGTTACCGTTTATCTGCTAATTTGGGTATTTAAAATTGAAGTGCCATAGAAAGGTCTCTGATCGCGGAGAATGCCCTTAAGATGTTAAGCAGTGTTCTCCGTGGGGATAGGTTCTAGAGGATAGGTGACAATTTCGGCGCCTTGGAACTGAAAAATGTTGTGGCTCCCTGTGTTACTGTAATAAGTCTGTGGTTATTTCAGGCAGTCTATGGTTCAGGCACAATGATGGCGCAGCTCTCGCGATTTAACCCCTTAACTACTTGGGCGTATGCATAGTCCTAGGTGGTTTGGGGGTGTTCACACACTTGGATCCTGATGGATCATGCGAACATCTGAAAGCAGAGTTCGCCACGATCCAGGATGCGGGGTAAGTCAGCTGTATATTACAGCTGTAGCATCCGCAGCGTGTATGGCCCCCAACCCGCGATCACTCCGGGGGGGGCTAGGTGGGTAGGGCGGTTAACCCCTTAATTATCGCGTCAATAGGGTCTGCAATACTAAGGGAGAGCGCAGGAGGAAGAGTCGGCTCTCTTCTTCTGCATCCTCTGTGCTGGCGACAGGATGCTCGATAAATGGGGGGGGGGATACGAAAAGCAACTGCAAGACTCGCTCGAGTCCGTGCAGCTCTGGCACCTCTGACAGACACTCGGAAGGCAGTGAATGCCTTCCGGGTGTCTGTGGACGTCTGATGCCGGCTCGTGACCTTGTGGGCGCATGGCCGCATCGTGACTGACAGTTGTCATAGGAACCAGTGCACAGCTAAACAAGTGCACAAGCAACGCGTGCGTGAATGAGACCTGCTCCTATATATCTAGTCATGTTAATTGTACCATGGTACGGGTGAAACGCCGTAAAAAACTCTAAGAAAGACAAAAAATAAAAGAATTACAGAATTAAAGATTTTTGTTCATGTCCCGCAGCAACATTAAAATGGAATAAATGTGATCAAAAACTCCTTATAAAACGCCTACGATTTGATACCAATTAATACGTCGAGTTCATCCCGCTAATAAAGAAAGTCCCTAAACAGCTCTGTATACGGAAAAGTTTAAAAGTTATGTGCTCTCAGAGATAACGATTGCATAAATTATTCTTTCACACGCAAAAAACACTGTGTTTTTTTTTTAGAAAGTGCTTTCTAGCGCATGAAAAATCTTATATTAAAATTTGGTGGGTATACGCCATAATCGTAAGTGGACCCGACTGAGGTAGAAGCTAAAGATTCTTTATTACAGATACTGCACGGTGAGCGCGCTGTATAAATAATAAAAATAGAAAGAGAAAACAGCTACTAGTAGGATTTGCAGAGTATTTTTTCTTGGCTACTCTGATGACCGCTTGTAAAGAAGAAAGAAGCGGTGAGAGATATTGTAAAATGTGAGCAAATAAAAGTCTTTGTCCGCCCCAAAATTGATCACCTAAATAGACTAAATCGCAACTCATCCCGACAAAAAAATAGTCCTGTAATACAGCTCCATACACTGAAAAGAATAAAAAGAATTTATGGCTCTCAAGACTATGGCGATGCAAAAATGTGTTTTCCTGTTTGTAATAAAAGTGATTTTTATGTATAAAAGCAGTAAGAAAATAATAAAGAAGAGAAATAAAAGAAAATTTGGGTTATTGCTGTTATCATATCGACCTGACTGAGTATAAGCTAGGCTGCGTCCGACTATCTAGAAGCACACTCAGTGACCGCTATAAAAAAGAATAAAAAATTAAAAAACATCACAGGATTGCTGTATTTTGTTCGCAAAACGTCCTCACAAAAGAAACTTAATAAAAGTGACAAAGTTTTGTATCACCCCATATTGGTTCCAATAAAAGCATAATAATTTCAACCGCTAAAAACAAGGGCCCTACAAAGCTCTGCCCACACAGCAAAATATAAAAAAGTATGACTGTCAGAAAAATTAGGACAACATATATATATCGCAATAGCCCATATTGTTTTTGTGATGAAAAAATGTAATAAAACATAATATAAAAAAATATGATAAATTTTTATTCCACTACCGCATTGCAATTGTACCAACCCCCATAGTAAAGTTATCACATCATTTACAACTGCACGACCGAACTCGCGCGCCGCTGTAAAATTGAAGACCAAAAAAAATGGCAGAACTGAGTTTTTCACCAACCCCCATTTTCAATGAGCCCCAAATGCTAAAAAAAACGATGGAAGCACGCTGTTGTGCAAATGCGCCTGTATAATGCAAGTCACAATAGACACCGCTAAATGGGATGTCCTGAGGGGTGTTGAATCTAAAAAGATGGTGGGCGAGACTTCTGGAAGAGATTTGACTGTTCTCTGTGGGATTCTTTGGTGGCTTTGCAAATGCGACATGGCCCCACCAAAACACTTGCGTTTCCAAAGCAAACGACTCAAATACTGCTCCCTCCCTTGGTTATGCCGCTCTGCCATGACCCAACAGCAGTTTACACCCACATGTAGGTATTGCTGGAACTTGGATAGAATTTGCTATAACAATATGTTTTGGGGTTCCTTTTTTACAGTGTTTTTTGTAAATATGAAACATTTTAAGCTATAAAATTGCAGTTTATTTGTTTCTTAGGAATTCTTGTTTTTCTAGAATTTTCAACAGCCTTAATGCCTAAAAAAAAACTTGGTGAATTTCCTCCTGTGGGGACGAAATACTCCACTACACACCTGTTTTTTTACACCTTAAAGGGGTGTAGTTTCAATTATGGGTCTTTTAGGGGTGTTTTTTGAAAGTGTTTAGCGCACCTTAGGGCCTCACTCTATCAACCTGAAATGGCGCCTTAATAAAATTGAATGAATAATGAGATCCAGAGTCAGTAGGTGACTCCTCCTATTCTGGGGCTTATGCTTGAGCTCTAAGTATAATGTCAGGCTAGGTGCACATATGGGATATTTCGCAAAAACTGGGCAGACCTGAGGGGAAATGATATTAACGTTGCGATTTTACCGTGGTCGAAGTTTTTTTACTGTTTCCTCAGTGATATGGATAAATATGGAAAATCTGCACAAAAATAGTGAAAAATTTTTGAAATTCACCACCTTCCTACTTTGGCTGTTGAATTTCTGTGAAGAGAATACCTGAAGGGTTGTTAATTAAACTTCCTAAACTTGGTGTAAATTCGTTAAGTGTTTAGTTTCTTAGAAGGCATCATTTATGGGTGGTATCTATACATAACAAGGCCCGCTTAAAGCGCACGTCAGAAAACTCTGGACTTGGGTTCCTAAAAAAATGTATATTTCGCAAGAACAAGTTTTCTTGAACATTGTGAGTAGACATTACTACGAATTTCTAAACGCCCTCTAAGATGTCATAAACAAAAGGGGGGGTGGGGGGAAAAAGAATTAAAAAATGGATGCACAAACCTATAGGTTGGAATATGGTAGAGTGCTAGTTATAAACTATTTTTGTGGTGGAATATTACGTCTGTCTTGCACGGAGATAATTTTTTTGAAACTTTCAAGAATTCACAGATTGTTTTCAAATTTTTCATGAATATTTTTATATTTCTCACAAAAAAAACTAAGGAGATTGTATGGACTAAAATTTTCTAGATAATTAACACAATGTGTCAGACAAGATAAGCCAAATCTATGATATCACAGATGTTGGATAGGTAAAAGGTGTCAAAAAGTTATTCTCACTTAAAAGTGGACACATGTCAGATTTCAATATATAGGGCTGTGTCAGTAGACCAAAACTGTCTGGGTCTTATAGGGGTTGTAAGAATTGAATAAGGTCTGAAATAGTTTCTCAAGAGCACATTCTAAGACTAAATTGTAAATGTATACAGAGGAAGATAAAGAGACTACAACTTATGACCATTGCCTTATTATTCTCATGTAATATTTTGACACGCGGTTCAACATCCATGTTGGAGGGTTCCATTCAGAAACAAAGGTAAACTTGATACACCACGCGGATAGGTACTCAAAGTCATGTGCTGCGTTTTATTTAGTCAATCCGCAGGGGTACAACTGATCGCCAACGCGTTTTCAGGCTATATAGCCCTTGATCACGGCATAACATATACCCAAAAGTGCTCTGTTTTTATAGTGTTGATTAGTGGGAGGACTCGGTTAGCTCCTCCCATCCTCGGTCATAGTCCCTCAGTTAAAAACATATACATGAACATATGCCAAATCTATCCAATGTATGCATACATTATTAACATTTTCTATTGAATCGCATCTACTTTTCTCTAATAAAATCAGGGTCACGATCGCCTTATAATTCATCCCAGACGGTATCTGTCTTTGTGTTTCTCAAGCGTTGTGTATCCCTCGCGCTCACGCATGCGAAGCTTTTCTATGCCAAATCTCCACCTTTCTGTGGTCTTACCCTCACTCTCTCAATGGCTTAGCCACGAGAGCTATCCATGCGCCTGCGAGATGCCCACAGAAAGTGTCTAGCCGCCCGGATTGAGAGACATTGCCTTCTTAATACTTGGTAAGGTGTTCCGATATTCTTACTTTAAATTGTACGAATACTGCTGCCATATATATGCTTGTTGCTAAGTAAGTACCAAATGTATTGATGTAAAACTATATGATCGTATCACAATTTTTAAAATCAATTATGTTATATACTTATATCCATTTATTTTATTGCTAGTGTAAGCTTATATGTGTATTTGAGTATAGTTTTACAACGTACATGCAACGTTGTTTTCCACATGGATAAAACACTATTAGGGAAAGCCAATTGTGCAGACATTCTTTTAGTTTGATAAATATTACTAGGAGAAAGGGAACTACCTATGGTTCTAGTTACGCTGTTTGCGGACCACAAATATGCCTCAATGCAAACCAATGTCTGCAAAACGTGATCCTTCTGCAAGATATTAATATTTTTGAGATAGATTTTTTTGATCCAGAGTTTTTTCCCAATTTTAATTCTCTGGCTATAGGGTAGAAAATACAACTCCCTTTGTGTGAACTTCTGTCATCCATTTCTTTTTTACATTTTTACTGAATAACAAATCAGTCTGTGTGTTCCTTGTATTTTATCTTTAGCTCGCTCTCAAAATGTTTTCAAGTGTACCCTCTGGTGCTAAGTCTCTTATCAGATGGTGATACTTTCACTTTTCCACAATCTCAATCTCTTGGCTGCAGGACCTGCGGTGTCTATAGTACTCCCCATAGGGGATAGTCATCTGTTGTACATGTACTGGATGACAGCTGTCTGCCCACCCGCAAGAGGATAGTGTTGTACCACTGATAGCGCCTGACTGTAGTTACAGGGACGTATAGAAAGAACCTAGATTCTTTCCTGATTCACCTTTAAGTAAGAGATTCACTCAAGAAAGGAATCTGGATACTGATGCACATGAGAACGTAAATCGCAGATTAATATCATTTGTGTCATTTAAATGCGGCACAAGTAGTCTGGTATGGACGGCCAAGAGCTATTCACCTCCCGCAAACATGGAGGAAGGTCATTCCATGTAACGCACGGCATACGCAGACGTTGTCTTGCAACAAGGATCCTGAGTGCAAGTAAATGGCGTAGTGCTCCCACCACACGCCATAAATATAAATTGGCTAGGGACGGAGAGGCAAGTAGCACCCATTAGGCACACCCACAGAGTGCTGTAAATAATATTGCCGATCTAAATTTAAAATAATTATGTAAGACATAAAAATTCTATACGCTTTCCAATAGAAATGTTGTGAGTTCTTCACTGATATCCACTATTGTTTAAATGATATATTCAACTCGCGCTTTCCCTCTACCAAGTTTGAGGGATAGCTTGAATACAGACTAGTAACGTCTAAACTAAGCCAAGATATGGAGTTATATCTTTTCCGATGTTTAAAGAGTTGGTAAAATACTTTTGAGAGATACAGCCAGTGCTGTCTTTCTAATGTTATTCAGGGGTGTTCGTGATATCTTTAGGGTTGAGAAGGATGAAGGATCAGAACCCTACTATCTTAATCTGAAGGTGCGGTGTAGAAGAGACTATCGAGTATAGCCTACAATTGTAGGCGCATACTAGCGGGGAAAACACCCTCCTTACTGCCATCCTATAGGGGACCCCATGAAAAAGGGGACTTTTGGGATATTCCAACCTTTCAATTTGTCTATTTTTTGTGATTAGTTACTGACTATCCCTTATTACTTAATACCTTCTCTCCATATGAGCTTTATGCAGAACTTTGAGCTTTAATGTGAGTTTGAGTTAGGGTCAGATGATATACGGCTCCGTATAAGGTTGTTTTGTCCTCAAGGATACTTAATATTTGTTTTTCTTGAGACCCACTGTCCGCATAACAAACGAGTGGCTCCCCCTTATCTCCGCGCTTTTTTAATATCAGATCCCTTATTCTTTTTAGATTATTAAATGCTAAATATTCCTGGCAGAGTTAAGGTATGTATTTTTAATTTGTGGTATAGCTATTAGTCTCTTTATAAGAGGAGTTTTTTAAAATCCCTTCTCCATTGTTATTTTGTGGAAGTCATCATCGGATTACCTCACTCTGGATTTTAGTGGTGTGTAAAATGAGGACGGGGGTTACCAATCCTGCGCAACAGTTCTGTTATCATCAACTTGATCCCTTTCTCCTCTGTCTGTAATTCTTTCATGTAAACTAGGGTTTGCCTGCTTAGTTAAACATAAGACCCTCGCATATTGCGATGTTATATCATAGGGACCTTGTGTCGGATTCTATTGCTTCACTGGCCTCTCCTCAACACTTTTCCCCATTATCGAGAAAGAAAACATTTCACGCAGTGAGAGTCCTTACAAATCGGTTTATGTCCAATATGGTGTAAAAAAATGAAAAACCTGTGGAAGTGTAAAATTTATAGTCCTCCTGTTATTCAAAACCCTTAGACTCGATAGGGTGGTAAGTACAGTAGGTGTCAATTATGTGATAATGATGCTATTAGTCCTCGTTTTTCTTTCTCAAGTGTCAGCTATAACTTTCTTCTTTCGGTGCCTCCTTCATTCTTTTTGTATGGTGCTTCTTGCCTCCTCTTCTCCATCATGTTTTAGTTTTTTGTTGTTGATTCCTGCTCTCCTCAGTAATTAGCCTCGCAGCCTGTGCGACTTCCCATTATGTCCTTCGATGATTCTTGTTCAGCGAGTTCAGGACTTTATGTTTTTGTTGGGATGTAGGAACCGCTGGATGTCACAGATTCTATAAAAAATGATGGAAAAATAGTGCAGAATACTGAGCCATTCAAATGATGTACACCATGATGGAAACATGTCGTCAATAGGGTCCATCAGGCACCATGTTGTGTCATGTAGGATCTGAATGCGCCACTATATAGATTTTTGGCTTTTTAGTCTACTATGTATAAGAAGCACGTGAAATAACACAGGTCTGGACCAAACCGTTATTACTCACGATAGCTAGAACTAGTGAAAAAAATTTAAAGATGAGCCTACAGTATATAGATACAATAACACCTGAAAAATTTTCATTTATGCGCAGTGTCAAGTTAACTCCAGTCCTCGCAATAAGCCGCACAAGAGATTATGTTTTCAGGATTTCCTTAGTATTGCATAGGTGATAATTATTGTCAGTGCATTCTATAGGTATCCTTAAATCAAGACCTGTTGGTGGGCCTTAGGGATTGGAGGGTTATGGGAGAAAAACATGGTCTTGAGGAAACATAGAGCTCAATATCTTCTTGTAGATTCCAAAATAATTCATACATAAGGGAGCTCACAAAAAATAGGATGCAGTATGCACAGTTACGTTAAAAAATGGGTTCCACATGCCCAAGTACATGCAGTTAAACCATTTCATGCCTAAAACTCTGTCCGCTTTATGGCGGGGGCCCCCCCGCAGCCCCCCTCCCCCCTCCCCCACTTCCAGACGCTAATGGGGCCCCCCTTCCTCGCCAACCACCGGCGAGAGTTGGCGAACGGCGCTCCCGCCACGCAGCAGGGCGCGGGCGGGTTCTTTAATGGAACGTCGGCGGAAAGAGCAGCGCTGGTGCGCTACTTCTCTGGAGCCGCCGGGCCGCACTACAAGCGCGGGTGATAAGCTCTGGCTCTCTTCACAAGTGGCCGCGCTCACCCAAACTCCCGCTATTAGAAGTATGAAAGGCACCGGAGAGTTTTCACTGTGGCAGTGTGAGAGGGGAGGCGAGGAGGAGTGTCTGCTCCCTCCTCCTTCCCTTCTCTCCCCTTGTATGTAAAGCGATGGTGGTGCGCTGTTACATGCTAGCTAACAACGTCGCTAGGGGGTAGTGACGACGCGGCAGTTTGCACTCGTCAGACTCCACCTGCTCGACGTCTGAGGAGATCCCGCGGAGATGTCACGGAGGTGGGTGGGCCGCTGTCGATAGGCTATATGCGGAGGGGCCTGGTGAGGTACAGTGGGCCTTTTATTATTTTATTTTTATTAGCTATAGAGGGGATATAGACTCCTGGATCTTATCAAGAATAGGGGAGGGACTTACTCTGACTTACTCAATGGGGCAACTTCCATGAATACAAATAGGGGCTACGACTACTGAACTACACAAGGGTGGCTCATTTAACGCTGAGACTAGACAAAGGGGGCGAACTGACCTGAATACAGAGAAGGGTGCGGCATCTACTGCATTGGCTTGTAACTGTAAGGGGGCATCTACCTGGCTAACAAAGGGGGCAACTACCTGGAATATCGCAAAGGGGGGATCTACCTGGCTATCAAAGGGGGCAATGCTAGCTGGCTATCGCAATGGGGGGTATCAACCTGGCGTAGATCAAGAAAGGTGGGTATCTACCTGCCTGTAAAGGGGCACTACCTGGTTCACATGTGGGCTTACTACCATGGCTTATAAGTGACATCTTCCTGGCTTCTTCCAAAGCCGTTATTGCAGGTAGGACCGGAGGGGGGTGGTCGGTCTTTTGACAGGCGTGGTGGCACTCCAATACCGATCGAAGTTCTCTATCTAATCAAGGTGGCGTATGTCCATGCAAATTTTTTTGCTACGCGCGCGCCCTCCTCCTTGTTCCCTCTTTTGTTTTCAGCTCGTGTCTACATGACTTGTTTCAACGTTTCAAAAAGGTTGGCAGATCTATGAGTTAAACTAATACATGTAAAACTCTAATTTCCTCATTTACATTCTTTAAAGTATATGTTCCCAGTGCAGATCCCTATGATTCTAGGAATGGATTCTATGTGGGAGTAATTTTGTTTTAATTTTAAGAAAATATCACTTTAATGCTTATGAAATATCAACATATCTGTTAATAATTCTGGCATCACTGCATATTGAAAATAGGGAGGCAGTCCAATGGAGAGTTTGTTGATAACTTCATTCAGGAGGCAAGGCTATGTGTAAGAGGCTGCACAGAGATCTAGGTTGTGGGCTTTATATGGGACCATATTACAATGTTGTTCTCCCCTAGAATCAGAGCTTCATAATAGCACATCTAATGACTGCCAAGATCATGCCTCCATACGCATCTGTAGAGTTACAAAAGAAATGTATGGGTGCTAGTGTTTTACGGACTTATGTAAAACAGCTATGAATATGAGACCTATGATGCATTCAGTTGAGCTGCTTACTCTATTAGTCTATTCATTTGGGTGCATTCTCAGCGAGTTTCGCTGTATCCTTTCGCTCGAAGAGATTAGAAGAAATATGTGAAGAAAATGACTGAACTAAAAAAGAAAAAAAAAAAATCAGAAGAGAAAACCCCTTAGAGTTGCTGCTGGGAGATGCTCTAGGCAAGAGCTGACTGCTATGTTTTCCTTGAGAAAGCACATTGATTGTAGTGGATGATAGCTTTCACTGGACATTCATAATAGATGAGCAGTAGAGAATTCTACAGTATTGTTTGTTCTTAAACATCAGAAAAGTTCAGCAAGTTATAACTGTAAGCAGAAACACTGCCACCCATGTCTTCTGCACAAGTCAGAATAGAAAAAAAAACTTTGTTAGAGCTATGACGAGTACCTGATGGATGCTAATGTTAACATTTAGGGCGTGTCCCCACGGCACAGGACAAATACTGCTTGGTTTATCCGACCGGTATTTGTCCAGTTTTTGTGCCGTGCACATGGCCGCAGGAGGACGGCTTTTCTCCGCGATTAGCAGAGAAAAGCCCTCCCCTTTCACATAGACTTGTTCATATTCCGTCCAAAAAACGGACGGAAGAATGAACAAGCACAATGGTTTTCGGGCTTGAAAAACCGCCGGGCGGAGAACCCGTGCAGTGGGGACACCTGCACGGGTTTTCCATAGAGGTCCGTGTAAAAGTTTGCGGTCGGTTTTTCAGACGGTTTGCAAAACCGCAAACCCTCTGAAAAACCGCCCACAAAACCGTGGCGGGGGGACACGGCCGTGTACATTTGTGCTGTTAAATAGTGTTCTGAGGCATCCTTAGTGACACTGTAAGGCACTCTATACACTTGCATCAGAGGTTCTATTGGGAATGATGAAAAAAATAGCACAGCAAGCTGCTCTTTTTTTCAGGTAAAACATCAAACAACATGGTAAGAACCCGACGGGGTTAATGGGGTCCATTGGGTACTGCTGGTTTTTGCTGTAAAATGGATTCAGTTCCATCTCTGCAATAGAGGTAGCGAATGGAACCTTTGAGGCAGGTGTGACCCAGGCCTAAGGGAACGCTTCCATGATGGATTTTGAAGCATATTATGTGAAATCTGCAAAAAAGTGACATGTTTCTGCATCTCCCAACTTTTAGACGATTTAAGAAGGACACATGATTCATTGTACAAAATCTTTATTTTCATAAATATCCGTATGCTCAAGTATCCTTTCATTCACAAATAAGGTCATCTGAATAGAGACATTTCTGTGGCCCAAACTACAACAAATCTTAATAGTAATAATAGTAACTATTTGGTATCTAACTGCAAGCTAGGCGACATTGTGTTTTATGGGGGGGGGGGGAAGAAAATGTATTAAAGCAAGTTTATTAATGAAGTGAAAAAGAGGGACATTTAAGAAGTAAGAAAGGACAAGGGAATTTGGGACTAAAGTAGGGACCATCATCCAGATTTGGGAAGTCTGGTTCTGTGTTGAGCAGTATAGATGCAGATAGAGCCCATTGAAAAGGAGCTCATCTGCATTAAAATTCATGGCAAAAACGGTGGCTATAAAGTAAAGATCCGTGGCAGAAAACTGATGGTATGACCTAGGCCTAACATTCACTTTGGTATGGAGATAGCATAACATGTTCAAGAGTCTCTTCACGTAGTCTTTTTAGAAAAATTAGAGATAGGGAGGGGAAACTAGCTGCAGTGAAATTAAATATCCTATAGCACCTCAGAGCCTGTGAACAGACTTAAGATTGATGATTTCAGTGTATAGCTTCCCCATTCTAGCTGGAGACTCATTGAGGTATTGAAAGTATATGAGGGAAGTGCCTTCTGTCACGCTTGTTCATTACTGCTTTGCTCTGTCCAATCGCCGTGCCCCTTGTAATCTCTCTCTGGCTGCGGGCTCCAAAACTGCCTCTAGCACATGCTGACATTCAGTTTCTTAAGTGCCAGCTCACACCAAAGTTCTTCTTCCCTAGCCAATATCTATGTAATGCTCCCCCATCTCTCCTTAGTTATGCAATAAGGTTTCTAAGTTCTTGTGAAGTATAAAAAGTATTTCACTGTTCTGACTGCACAGTTTATGACCCAGCTTTTTCTAACCACAACTGTCTATCTAAAACTTGTTCTGACTTCCTGACCATTTATTTTTATGAGAAAACTCTCCTTGCATTAAAGGGGTTTTGCCACGATGTAATGTTGACGTGGGATCCTCCAAAATGGGCATTTAATCACTTTTCTAAATATTTGTGATTAAAAAAATTGCAGCCTGAGAGAGCTACAGGCTGCCTTACCTGCCCTTAGTTACTTAAAAGTTTCTATTAGATACGACCAGGCAGAGTAACAGGTGCTGAACTGGCCGGGCTTACGCAGAGCACACTTCTTATCTGATGAGAGGGAGCATGAAGGAGCTTTCAAGGGGCTGTGGAGAAATATGTTGTCTTTTGTATACAGAATCCACTAGTTGTAGTGTGATTATTTGAGTAGATCCCTGCTTTATCTGATGATAGGGAACATGAACTAGCTTTCAAGGGGCTGTGGAGAAAGGTGTTGTCTTTTGTACACAGAATCCACTAGTTGTAGGGTGATTATTTGAGTGAACATTGCACACGATCCCTTATGCATGGCTCTGTGCTCTGACCGGCTCTCTCTCTCTCAGCTCATTGTGCTTTGTTTACTTTTGATTCTTAGTAGATAAGGCACTTCTTGGCAAATCCCCTTTAAGCTTTTGTCCATCCTCTGTTTGTGAGTGAATGTCATTTATCATGACCTGGACCTGTCTAATTACCCTTCTTGTCTTCATCTTCTGCTTTGGTACTGTGCTTGGATGCATTAGCTGTTGCTAGTGAGATTTCTCTGAAGTTAGTCACCTGAAGACTCTCTACAGCAAAGTGCCTGTGTAGGGTGAGAGGGTAAAAACCTAGGAATTCCGTAAAGGCAATGTGTCATCAAAAAATGACTTATTGTTTAACTCACGTTTTTATGTTAAATACATATTTTAGGAATTTTTTGGGTTATTGTTTTTTTTTTCCATATCACTTTCTGACACTTCCTGTTCTGTAGAGAAAGATTTTCAGCAGTCTGCTCATTATCCGTACAAGCAGGGTCAAACTGAAAGGAGACACCAATGTGTATAGATAACACAGGATCCACCAGTCACAGTAGGAAATGTCACAGCTCCTCCTCTCCCCCTCCCTGCACACTGACTTCTTCCTAGGCCACAGAGCATGACTAGAAAACTCTCCTATAGAAGTCAAATGGACTGAGTCAGTCTTAAGGTTCCTGTGTCCATGAAGCTGCTATAAAACATCTCTCAGACTACAGGCAAGAATGCTGTCCCCCACAACCAAATTGAGAACTCTACAATCAGAAAATAAAAGCAGCTAAGAAGAAAAGAATATGGATCAAGGTCTTGATTAAATAAGTAAAACAAAATTGGCAACAGGTTCCCTTTAAGGTGCCTATAAAGTTCAGTAGTTGTTGGCCAAACACTTGATTCACCAACAGCTAATCCTTCTGACTCCTCTGTACACATACAAGCTCAGATCCGCCCATACAACATCTGTCAGGAGAGAGTTGGAAACAGTCAGCTGGTCTTGCCAGTATTGGCTTGTTTGTCGACTGTTGTCTAATGTATATTAGGGTTTTTAAACTGCGTCCCTCTAGCTTATACCCAAATTCACTGTTATTCAGCAGTTCCATATCTGCTTAGGTAGGCCTAGTGTCACATTATTTAGTGCGGCTCTCCTGATGTATGTGCTTTATTTAATACTTGCCATCCTTATGACATAACAATTCTGGAAAATATCTTTTCTTTGAATGTAGCTTTTTCTTTTGTTATATATCTTAAAAATATATAGAAACATTTTAAAATGGGTGTTTCCATATGTCTTGTGTCATTTACACTGACCTTGTCCAACCAGTTCTCATAATGTGAAATTGTGTACTAATATACGAAAGAGGAATTCTAATGCCCAGTTGTGAATTTATTTTCCAGGATAAATAACAAAGGAATGGTACACACAGAGTTTTAATACATGATGTTCCAAGATTATTTCATGGGAAATACAAATATTTACTAAAAAAATTGACTTTCTCTGAAGGCTCCATGGTTGACTTGTTATAGTTAATAACCAACCACGCAGCCTCCAAAAAAAGCCAAGTCATTAGGAGCACGAGTGACAAGACACTTTCATTGCGCTGATGTTATTTCAATTTAGTGATGTTTTAGAGTCACAACAGTTAGACCCTTGCAAACACCAATGGCATATGCTTGTGAGGCCAGCAATTGTCACTTTTCTAGGTTGTGTGTGTGTTAGGTGTATATTTTTAATATGCTTATGTGATGTGTAAGCCACATTAACTGCATTAAAATTTCCCACAATACACAATGGGCTGCTGAAGTACTTAGAATAACTTGTCCTCATATTTGCCAGCAATAGGTATATGTTCCATTATGGAAACATGGCATATAAGTCAAATACAAGCAGCCAGCATTCCATATGAAAATACTGTAATCCTTTTAGCACATAATTTCAGTATGTTTAGGTCAGAAATTACACAGTTATGGTTTTCTAAAATGTTAAAAGTGATTTACATTTTGAGATTGCTCCACTAGGCAGCCTTTGATTGCTTTTAGTAGTTGCAACAACAGACATTGGTGTATTGTTTTTTTCACCATTCATCAGTTAACCATTTTTCCTTTACCGAAAATATTAGAAATATTGAAAATTACAAATTCTTAATATAGTTTGATAAAGGTAAAAGAATAAAAAAACTGACATTATCAAAGGTGCGGGTATGAAACCCATAAACCATTGCCACACAGTAAAGAAATTCAGACGTGAGCAGGTGTAACAGACGTTTGTCTATACTTTGTAGGTGACCACCTACCTAGAAAGAGGATGGGGCTGCTATGGTAAAAAAGGGGTAGGGATAGTGGCAGTACAATCGTGACAGTCCAAAGAGGAGCTACATATTTACTCTTCCTATTATTTCCAGTTCAATAAAAACATAAAATAAGAACTACGTTACTGAAATCCAAGAAGTTTGCTGCTTTTTCTTTTCTTTTTATCTCCGTCTTAATTATATTGTCTTGTAGGCATTTCTACAAGTCTTTTCAACTAATTACCCTTACAGTATTGTCAGTATTTTTACAGATATGAAATGAATGTCACCATTTTTAATACATCAACACTCTGTTTCCAAAAAGCACCAGTTGATACATGAAAGAAGATACAGTATTAAAAAAATCTTTTTTTTTCAACACTTCTGGGAATCTATAGAGGAAGAAGGGTGTGGGACTAATGAGGTATTTTATGCCTATTTTATGGGCACTGATATAGCAGTAACTCCTCTGTGGCACTGCTTTGTGGTTCTGTTAATTCTGTGTGCTATGCACCATGGAATGGAGGATTCCAGTATTACAATCCTAACACTACTATTTGACTTATATCTTTGTATTGACACTGTGATGTGGAATTTCTGCAAAGCCACGCCAATACGGAGGTATGTAGTAATACATACAGATAATAACCAGAGATAGTCGGAGGTCTGACCAGTGTAATAAAGGGTGGGATAAAGAAGTAATGAAGCTAGAATTGTACTGCAGCACATGATTCCATGTTTCCATGAGTCGCCATTGTGACTCTGAAAAATGCATTTAGCCACCTACTATAGTGCACTGATAAAGTACAGATTTTTCAGTAATGCTTAGAAGATAGAGCAACCTATAATAAAATTGTACTTACTGAAAAATCATCTTCGGGGAATAATACAAGATCCTTTAGAGGGTCGTTGGAATAAGTATTTTCTAGTTCTGTAACGGCAAATTCATAATCCAATGGCTCTAGGAGTTTAGGCTTCTCATGCTGCAAGATAAAATGTATAATTTATAAGTTTTATAATCAGTGTAGAAATATAAAAAAAAAACAGCTGCACAAAACCTATCCTAAATTTAAAAAAAATCATATTATGCAGATTCTATGAAACAACAAAACACCAGCCCCTTTTGTTCTTTTTCTTCTAGCATTTTTCTGGTTTATCTAATTGGCTTTTTGCCAACTTTTACCTACAATTTTGCCTTCAGGAGCTTTGTTCAAGAAGTCTTGAAACTAGGCAATCATTACAGAGACTAAATTATTCATTAATTATACATGTCCTATTATAGGCCAAGATCTTTCTGTTATTGTGATTCAGCGATCCTTTTCATAGTAATTGAACTCTGATCACATTTAACAAAATGGGTTGTTTCTATTAACTGACATGACTCTCAATAATATAGGTTATGTGAATCTTTATAACACTTGGTCACAATGTTATACAGCTGCTCCTTAGACTAGGTTCACGGAAGTCAGAAAATCCACATGACGGACCATATCAATTGCAATGGGCCAGGTTGTTGCACTATTTTTTCTGTCTCAACGATGGAAACCTGATGGACCCTTTGTAATGAATAGGTTCCGTAGAGTGCCATAGGTGTGCGTTCCAAGGCTAGCGTTTTCACCTCTGCACTGGAGGGTCTGAACGGAACCCCTAACGCAGAGATGAACCTAGCCATAGGATTATAAAAAAAAGAAGAGGCAGGGAAATATTTCACTGCTTCATATAAAATTTGCTTACTTCATTTCTAATAATAATGCAATATTGATAAATACATTATCATGGTGACAATTCTTTATGACACAATGCCATTATTTACAATTGTATTTAAAAAAAGAAAAGCAATAATACAATTCTTCCAAATAAATGTTCTGCTGTTATCGAAAACATTCTGAGTTTGTGTTAACCACACAAGATGAGAGGATCTGGTGTTTTACATCTAAAGATCATGTTTTACTTTTTAAACAACATTTTTTAAAACAAAGAAACAAAACAAGAATCTCAGAAATAATAAATCTATGTTCAACTAATCAGCAGGACACCTTCATTATTTTTTTCACAGAAGTGTGAAGCGACCTCACAAAGTATAGAGCATTGAGTATGGTGCTGGAAAAGAGAAAGAGGAGTGCCCTTGGTGCAGTGTATCTAATAAAATAATAATATGCAATGAGAAGCATCTTACCTTTGTGTGTTGTACAACAGTGGCACAACACACTTTAGCGCATACACAACATATGATATCAGTACGTTAGCAGCCAGCCTCCTTCATCATTATCCTTTCCACCGGGAAGGATGTCCAGGTCAGAAATGGAGAAACATAGCATAGACAAAATATATATACTATAGGATGTTGTTTTAATATTATTTTATCATTGTTTTAAATTTTGATGAATAAACAGACAACAGAGTTTTTACATCAACTTTAGTGGCTAAATAGCAACTATAGCCCCTATAGCATATAGACTTCATCTATACTATTTTTCTCACAAAGTATAGAACCATTAGGGGAAGTGCCCTAATAAATGGTTCAGCGCTCAGTGACTAGAACTAGCGGTGCGATGGCCCTTAAATTTGCTGAGAGTCGGTATGCACACCCTACGGAGTGAATATGCGCTGGCCAGGGATGGCGAGTGGAAGCAGGAGTAGGGATAAGTAAGTAATGCCGAACCCAAGGAAGGAGTTCCGACTGCACAATATGAATCTGGAGGGGTACAGGCCAAGCCATGGTCTTTGGAAACTAATCTTTATTTCGTAATAGTATAGGGGTATTATGCAGTCACTGTTTGGTGGTAATTTGTAGTCATGTTCTGAAAGTATAATCAGGTCCTTATCTAGTAGTGTTATTGGTAATGCTGGTCTTGGTAAAGTGGGATATGTTTGGTAGCGGTATGATGGTGATATGTATGGTGAGGTATTTTCTCCTTGTATTATCTAGTAAGTTCATGACTATCATTCATAGGTCCCAGTAAATGTTCTGGGTCAGGACCTATCCAAAAGCTTGCCATGAGACCCAGCCTTCTATAGTACCATCCCTGGATTCCGGGTCATATTTTCACTCACAGTTTACAGTCAGAGACGAGTAGCATTCATTTCTATGTGGTTTTAGACATGAATCCACATGAAAAAAGCATGAACATTTTTGGCTGCATCTTACACAAAGTTTTTAGCCATCATCATTTACACCAATAGTGAATTTCCATGCATTTTCCACAAAGAATATGACCAGATAATAAACATGTCCACATTTTTGTTACGGAGTGTTAATCAACTGCCGAAAATTCACGCTGTATGAACTACAACACGTATTTTCTATTGAGATCAATGGGAATGGTTAACTTTTGGTTTTAAACGAGTATTTGAAGTAGGAATCTGCATGGATTCCCACTTCAAATACTTGTCGCGTGAACAGAGCTTAAATGTACAATCTATAGAAAAAATAAGTTTGTCAGGAAGTGTATGTAAATAAATATTTTCATATAGTAATATTTATGTTAAAACCAAATTTTCTTAAACCCTATTTGGGAATGTTGAGCTAATACAATAGGTTCCCGTGTCAAGGATTCTAATTTTTTGGCCAAAAGCAAGAACAATTACTGAGGGCATCTCACTTTCTCTGGAAAACCTGTGTTGCCTGGTCTGCATTACACAGACATTCCACTTATGTGAATGGGTACTAAGTAATACTTAAAGGGGTTGTCTCACTACAAGGATTGCTTTTTATGTTAAAGATCTTGCAAATACAAGTCACTTTGTAATATATTTCCATTAACAGTGTCCTAGCTATTCCTAGATATTCCCTCTTGTATGGGCTGCATCAACTCCTCAGGTTGCTATAGCTACAGACCTGTTTGATCTCTCCTGATAGGCTGCCAGCACTGGTTGCTATAGGTACAGACCTGGCTTCTACTGCAGCCTAGTGGAAGCCAGGAAACATGCCCCTGAATTCAAAGTGAAACAAGAAAACAGGACTGAGGTAAAATGAATCAATGTAGTGAGACAACCCCTTTAAAGGGGTTGTTTACCCCTGTGTGCTGCTGCGCCTGTAAGAAAATGAAAATAAAAATGACTGACCTCACTACCAACTTATGTTCCAGCAATGCGTCTGCTGGTCCTCTCCCTTGGTTTTCTGTTGTCTTCCATCTCTCAGTGGTTGGCTCATGCACAATGCAGCCTGTGGTTGGCTGCAATGGTCATGTAACACTTCCTGATGTCACTGTTTGAACCCTCACTTCCTAATAGTGACATTGGCTGCAGTGGTCATGTGAAACTGCCCAATCAGTGACTGCAGTATGCATAAGTCGATGATCTGGGTCCAGGAGGGTAGAGAAGACCCTGGGAGAGGCCCAGCAGAAAGTCAGTACAGAGGCAAGTATGTTTTTTTTTTCATTTTCTTACAGGTGGCTAATTTAAGGAGTTTAACCTGTTACCTACCTTTAGGCAAGGGAGCTAACAAATAGGGATTGTTACAGCAGAAAACCCAGTGAAAGGAAGGCAGATTTACAGTGCTGTTGCTTTATAAACTATGTCAATGCTGATATTGCATATACAGTAATTCAGTTAAATAATCCTTACAATTTAGTGTGGAAGAAATTCAGAAAATAAAATAGTGAAGACAGTGTAAATGAAGAATGTGAAGGAGTCATGGAGGGAAACATCTTCCTTCTACATCTTTGGAATGTGCATGCAGCACATATGGCAAAGAACGTTAAAGACAATTTTGGCTCCCCTCCAGTGCATGGCTTTACTGAGCATTAAAGTTAATATTGCATATCACAGCTTTTAAATTATTTCCCTAATGACAACTCTGGTAAAACATTTAAACACTTGCCATGTGCTTTTGCCATATGGGTACGTGAAGGAATTGGAAAATACAACCTACTACTTAATGTTATGAAACAATATCTCACTAGTATACAGGCAGTCCCCGGGTTACAAACGGGATAGGGACTGTAGGTTTGTTCTTAAGTAGAAATTGTATGTAAGTCGGAACAGGTAGATTTATTAAATGTAATTCCAGCAAAAAAAAAAATTTTTAGTTTTGGATAGTGCAGGGAACAGTTTTTACATTTGTTTTGCTGTCTGTGCCCTTTATTAGAAGATTTCACCTAACGTTATATATCTCATGTGCAGCTGTGGCATGCTGGCACTTGGTTATCATGAGGCGTGACTCAGTGTAGAATGTCAGCCATGCCCCATAAGTCTCCGTTTGTAACTAGGGGACGTATGTAAGTGGGAACGATGTAAGTCGGGGACTGCCTGTAGTTGCAATATGTAATTGTCAGGATGAGCCAGCACCATTCCCCTTAAGGCCGTATAGAGAACAAATGTATTGTCTATACTGCACTACTGAAATAGACTCTTCAAAGAGTATTTCTGGGCTTAGGCAAGAGATTGCTAAGGCTATGTAAGCTACAATAATTTGCAAACAAACTGCTTTGGAGAAGTGTCCTATGGAATTTTTGGCATTGGCCTAACATCAGACACTCTCACCACTTGTATGCATTTCCTGGTGCCGATCAATTTTCCTGGCAGAGAAGGCAACAGCTGAGAAGTTCCAACTATGACTATGATCTTGTGTTATTAGGACAAGCCCTATGTCTGTGTTATCTGTTTCTTACAAAGATTTGTGGGTTATTAACTTTTCAAATAAATCATCAGAGCAGAACAAGTTGTTATGCAGGCAATATACAGACCACTTCTACAAAACATTTCAAAGGAGTAGTCCCGTTATAAGAAATCCTCTTCTCTGGCTGCTCATTTTTAGCTGTGATCTGGCCCTGCATTTAAAGTATAGCCAAGCACAAGGACTCAGCTATACTCGAAACTCCCATAGAAGTGAATCAGGAAAACAGCGCTAGCGCCACCCTCCTCAATCAAATTCAGGGCTAGATCGCAGCTAGCAACAAACGGCCGGCAAAGAGAATTTTTCATAACAGGACTACCCCTTTAAGGACTGAGCAGAAGGCTAACATCTTATCAACACATACTGTAACAAATTGATTTAGAACTTGCCAACCAGCCTACTGAGTATAATAATGAATGTATCATTGTTGCATGAGCTAATGACAGGAATCCAGGTAATAAATAATGGAGTAATATGAAACCTGCTGTAACTACTATACAGAAAACAGAAGAAAAAACCTAAATACCAAACAATTAAGTCAGAGTCCAGAAACCACTAGGATAGTTGCATCAACTAAAATTTTGTGTAGTCTGCAAAAGTGGTTTGAGACTAACCCTTTTGTTACACAATGCATTTCTTACTATATAATACAAAGAAGACTTTAGAATAAATGATAGTTAACATAACAAACAATTATTTCTTTCTTCATTATTCCTTCATAAGTTGATAGTGAATGGCTCATTATACAGATATTATAAACTTAATAAAAAGTGGAACTAGAGGGAAGATTTCTATTAGCTCATTTATAAGCGTCCACGGGACATGCATAAATGTGTGAAATGGGAATGCCCCTTTAAATGTCATGGATGACCTTTCTTCTCAACCGTGATGTGTGTGTGTGTGTTACTTTAAGGGATAAACACTACTCCACAGCTCACAATTGTCTCTCACTGAGGCTACAAACTGAGCACAACCCATACTCAATACAACCCACATAAACAGGAACACCAGTGCAGCAATCATTTATTAAATATGGGTGACAACATGAACAATTAACAACATATGTTCTTCAGAGTACATGGGGCAAACAAGGCAAAATTCTTAAGGTTTTAGGTTTTACTACCCAATATACAAGTAAGTTCCATACTTCTCTCAACTTGCTTAAAGGGGTTGTTTCATCTTAAAGTTTCATAGGATACATGAATGAAATAATGCTGCTTTGCTCTGTCACTTCCTGGTCAAGCTGTCTGTAATTAGCATTTGAGCTCCGTGTATTCAGATTTCTCTGTTGATTAGTCTAGATTAAATAAATTACCTTCTCTGAGGTCCAGAGAAGCTTCTGAGCTAATGTAAACAGTAGAGTAATTACTGTCTTTTGTCTGAAAGATCAGATAACACACAAGCTCTCACACTGCTGGCCTGGACCTGTGTGATGAAGTCACTCCCTGCTATCAGATAGAACAAACAGCAAGTGGGGAGAAGGAGTACACAGGTCGGTCACTTGGGAAACCTGAAAGCCCTCAGGAGGTGATAAAATCATTTGTAGCTCCTTAACAAAAAAAGATGAACAATGCAATATATTTGGAAAACGTCTTCATTTAGTGTTCTCTACATTTTGAAAGTTATTCTTTGCAGTGAGACAACCCCTTTAAGTCCTTGGTGTGCTCGAAGGTAAGTGAGCAATAACTGTACACAAATCCAAATGAATTGGGTCCTCAGCTTGTGTCTTCATAGGGTGAATGGTGCTCTTTGTATGTAAATAGTAAAGATGCGCAAATAGTGGTAATAAAGGCAACAGTGTGTATATCAAAGGCATTCAACTAATTTTTGTTAAGGTCCTTCAGTTAGGTGAATGTCTGAACTAAACAACAGATGTTGACTTGTTAATCTTTTACGAACTTTGTAGAACCATTAACCTCAAGATTTATTATTATTTATCGGGAAAACCAAACTACACCCAGAAATGATTGAAGTTCCCAGATGCCTAACCTCAGTCAGACTACAGATCAGATAATCAGACTGACTCAGACCCCTAACTAGAGCCCTAAAATCAATTTAGACTACAGACTAGACCTCTAAATTTCATCAAACCTCAAAACAGAATAAAAAATCTTTTTAGACCCCAGAAAAGACCACAAAAGTAATTCAGTTCCCAGACCAAACCCTTAAAGGGGTTTTGCTAAGAAGTGATTTCCTCACCTAACAGGCTGAACGGTCCTCTTGAGCCTTGAAAAATGGGGGGTTGTGTTTCTGTGTTTAAAAAAATAAGTGCCTCCTCCATGATGTCATCACACCACCTCCCATGCACGCTCCCGAGGCTGATACTCAGTCTCTGTAGTTGAGCAAACATTGTTTTGCTAAACCACAGAGGAGAACTGTATTATGCACATACAGGTTTTGTTTTCTCCCTCTTATCTGCTCAGGAGAGAAGATAAGATCCAAGCAAGCAGCATTCACAAACTGCTGCAGAGGGGGAGGGAGGAAGGCTGAGCAGGCTGTGTCTGCATGTTTACTCAGATAATTACTTTACAACCAGCAGATTCTCTATACAGCAGACACGGGCTTTGTTCTCCCAGTCCCTTCAAAGCTTGTTCATGTGCCCTGCCATCAGATAAGAAGTGCAAACAACGCAAGCGTGGCCAGATCAGCTCCTGGTCATAGCTAATGTAAACAGTCAGGAATCTAAGGGCATCTAAGCAAGGCTACAGCTATCACAGGCTTCATTTTTTTAATCACATATATTTAGAAAAATGATTAAATAACCATTTTGGCGGATCCCACGTCAACATTATATCGTGGCAAAACCCCTTTTAAGTCAAAAGATAAATACATACTACTCCATAGTCTTCATTTCCAGGTGCTGTTGCACATAATGTCCTGAAGCTAGCCACCATTAAGACACTGTGTGTTAGGCAGTAGCAGTAATTTGGCCCTGTGAACAGACCAGCCATTTTATGTTTTGGAGAAAACACCACCCTCCTGCATAGCACCTCTCAGGCCAGGTTTGTGGGGTTTGGATTAAAATCTGCCAGATGAGGGGCTGCATGACTGCAAGGTAAACACAAGAAAACGAAAACAGTAGCAAACTACACATACTAAGATATACACTAAAACACTAAATATATGAGATATTTCAAACTTAAACAATGCTACATCTAGTACACATGAAAATCTTAAATTTTACCAAATTATTAGAACGTATCCACCAGTGTCAAGAACACCCCAGTTCAGATTAGGACTGCTGACATGGATAATAATGGAATTTCTAACTATAAGTTTTAAAGTAGCTTTAATATGGACTTCACTGTAAAGTGACTGTCTAGTATTTGATATTATATATACTACCTATAAAAACTTAGGGATATTTGGCTTTCAGGTGAAATTTATGGAAAACATAAAAAATTCAGGCTCCACTGATATTTTACCCTGAAAACAGGCCATTTAAGTCGTAGTGTGTAATGTTGATTTTCTCACATCAAACTATTTAATGAAACAAAAGCCAACAACAGTGAAGGGTATACACCATCAAAAATGTCAAATGTCTACAGTATCAATTGAGTATCTTGAGTATCTTGATTATCAATTACAGCTTGACAATTATGTCTCCTACTGTTCACAGGTCGAGTTATTGACCACTGAGGTATCCCACTCTTCTTGAAGAACATCTTTCAGGTCTTTAAAGTTCAGGGTACAGAGTTACAAGCTTCTAATGGCAACTTAGCTGATCCCACAGGTTTTTTAGGGGGTTCAGATCTGAAGAAAGTTCAGGCCTCTCCATTTGAGGTGCCCCAGTCTCCAACAGCCGTTCTGTAATGATGCGATCTCGATGAGCTGTGGTATTGTCCTCCATGAAGATGAAATTAGCCCTGTGCTGTTCACACAGAGGTACAATGACTAGGTTAGTGATGTTATTCAAGTAGTAGAGGCTTGCCACTGTACCATTCACAAAGTATAGGGCAGCTCTGTACTGACTAGACACACCTAAGCCTACTAAAACACCACCACCACCAAAGGCTTGCCTGGTGACAACAATGGCTGATGCATATCAGTCTCCTTGATGTCAGCAGCATCTTTGGCAGCCATTATTTCTGCTCAAAGTGAATCAAATTTCATCACTGTACAGCACTGAGGACCACTGGTCCCTCGTCCAGTATAGCTGCTCCCTGGCCCATGCAAGATGAAGATGCCTGTGCCTGGTGGTGTGGTCAGGTGTCCTTGCCAGTCATCATTTTAAAGTGTTGGTCTCATGATGTCAAAATGTGAACAGCGTGATAAGGAGGACTGTTTAAATCCCAATTCAAATTCAACCCCTATATTTAGTGGGCGATTCAGGTCTGTTGTGAATTTTGTTATTAAGCTCTTTGTTTGAGATCAGCAAGTTGTGCAAAAAGTACTGAAACACTGAACAGTTGGACATGTGCATTCTAAATTGAGATGGTCTCATTTAGTGCATTTAAAAAAAAAAATCAAGAAATGTTATGTTTATCCTAATATTTTAACCAAAAGCCAAATATCCCTAACTTTTTGTGAGTAGTATATTAGGGTATATAGATACCGAAGAATGGCTTCCAAACTTGCCAACCTAGCACATCAATACACTGAATGACAAACTATCTTCAGATGTAACAAAGAACACTTTACAAAAGTAAATTGCTGAAATACCCTAATGCATTAAATGAGTTGTCTCACTACAGGCTTTCAGCCTACTTCAATGTGTCTGGCAGCAAAGGATTTTTGAATTCAGGGGTGTGCTTCTTGTCTGCCTCTTCTCCTCCCCATTCCCCCCTCCCCTCAGCACACAGACAGCTCTCCTCCTCCTCTGACTGCAGTAACTTCTATACAGCAGGGGGAGGGGGAGGGGGTTTGCTGCCAGGGTTAACCCTGTGTGTGCCTGCCTAGATCTGCTGCTCACTGCTGAATCAGCCATACTGTGCTGTGGCTGAGCTCTTGCTGCTCCTCTCCATAGAGTCAGGAGACAGCAGGGAGAGGGCTGATCTATGAGTGTGGAGCCAGAGGTCTGTGAAGCTGTGTATGCTAATAGCAGAGAGGGGTGGGGGGGGGGGGCAAGTGTTCCTATACCCCCTGCTTAGCATACAAATCTCCATGGACATCTCAAGCAACAACAAACAAACCCTGTCAGAACAGACACAAGGCAGCTGTGAAGTGTGTTACTAAAATCACAATGTGTCACAAATACAGCAGAGCAGGGAGGGATAGGAACCATTCACATGCCCGCCTGATCTGTTCTATTAGTATAGTCAAAGCTCCACAGACACATCATGATTATAGTAACACACTTCACTGCTGTCACATCTACTGACTACAGATCAGCCTCACCTCTGCTCTTCTAAATCTGTGTAGAGAGCAGGAGGGAGCATTCACACACAGGGTTAATCCACACAGACACAGAAGCCAGAGCCCTCCCAATCCCTTCCCTACAGAAGCATTCTGTGCATGAGGGGCTCTGTGCTCTGACCTTTATTGAGAAGCTGCTGACGTCACCAGCACTAGCAGCCAGTGAGATAAAAATCAACAGGTCTGTGGCTATAGTGATTTGTGGAGCTGATGCACTCCTACTACCAGGGATCACCCAAAATCAGTAGGACATTTGTAATGAACATATATTGCAAAGCTGCTTGTTTTTTAAAGATCTTTTAATTAAAACCCAATCATTGTAGCGAGACAACCCCTTTAAGTATGACGTTAAATGGGTTTTCTCACACAATGATTAACTTTTAACATGTAGGGAAAAGTAAATGAAGAGTATTACCAAATACATTGTTGTATTTATTTTGCTTTGTTCAGGAGAGAAAGAAAATTTTATCTACTGCTAATGTACACAAAGTTTATCTTGGTTACCAACCACCTCTCCCTGCTTTCTTTCTTATCCGCTTGCTCCAAGCTGCTGTCTAACCATGAGGAGTCACTCCCTGCTGAGTCTTAACTCTAGCACAGGAGCTTGTTTACTTAAAGGGATTTTCTCACCATGCAGTTTCACAGAGCGACAGCTAGCTTTAGACTCACACTTCCTGTTAAGGCTGTGGGTGGTCCTATGGCAATGATTACCATATCCAGTAACTTGCTTTATCCATTATGCAGTTCTATATTTACTCCTACCTGTGACCATTAAACAATGACCTCATTGTAACAACTTTTTAGATGCATTTGCCTCTCAATGTATTGAATGCACACCATGACTGAAGGTGTACTCACTGTAAAAATGGATTTAGATGACCAATGGGGTGACATAGTCAACTGCATGACAATGTGCTTCATAATGGGATTTCTCTGGTCCATTCAGTTTCTCTCTTTTCCCTCTGCTGCTGGCAGTCCTCTAGGGCTTGCATCACCCAGTGCACTCCACCCAGCTTTCCTGCAGCCTGTGGTTAGTTAAAGAGTACCTCCCCCTCAGCTCTCAGAGTTTAAAGTTTTGTTCTTTACTCTGTTCCCTGGATCTGAGCTTTGGATTTGTTTCTGATCATTCCATTTGTCTACCTTCTGTTTTGGATTTAACCATTCGAGAGCTCTGCATGCCTTGACCTACTGCCTGTGACCTGGCTTTGAGTGACCTTCACCTCCCCTGACCTGCAGCTTGCGACTCGGTTAAGTCTTCTATCTACCCCTTTGGTACCGCGTCTGTCCATCAGCTGTCACCATGAGCAACTATGTCAGGAGCAGAGACCTAGGAGTTCCCTGCAGCACAGACTAGTGTAAAAGGGGTTAAAAGGTGAAAACCAGGGTATTCTTTAGACTTCACTCCTCAGTAAGGTTCTACGCCAGAGCCTGCGGCTGACCCATTGGACCCACCACCTGATGTGAGACATTATCAATGTGAACTAATCTTTTCGGTTAGGTCTTCTTTAAAGATGAATTACATGACAAACCGGTAATATATATGGATGAATCATGAGAGAAAGACTGACAAATAGTGTGATACATCCATGTAAGACCAATCAGAATTAATACAGGAACTTCTCCAACAAACACCACTACTTAATGGAGGTTTAATTGCACTGCTTTATTATTCTGTATACTGTATCTAAGCAAACATATCAAACCTCTCAGACTACACCCCACAGTCTACAAATGAATGTTCCTTACACCCACAGTCTGTAACCACATTTGTTTGGGGTGTAGCCTAGCACCAGGGTGAAGCGGAAGCATTGTAGGTGACAATGAATGACAGCAGCTAGCTGCAATTTGTGTGTTACAATAATGACAAATACTGATGATACACTGTAATAACATGACAATTGTAAGATTAGAAATTGTTATGGGTGGCATAAACATTATTAAAAGGTCTCTCAGGCTAAGAAAACATATTTTCATATACCCTATTATAAAATCCTGAGCTCAAGGAAATGGATCCTTATATTCAGGATCCTCATCTTTTGGCAGATTAAGCAACGATGACAAAGAATGTCCCCGACTCTGGAGGAAGAAATGCCATTGATTTGAATAGGTTTCCCCTGCAGTTGTGCTGCAGGGTTATTTACTACTAGATTTCCCCATGGATTACAGCTTATTGCTGGGAGTCCCAGACAGGGGACACTTATTTTCAGAGGACACTCCTAAAAAGTAGGTATTGTCTGAAATCGAGAACCTCTTTAAGGGAGGTTAATGTAACTAGTACAATAAATGTTTCAAACTGATGCAGTGTTTATTTGAAAACAGCACCAATGGTGACTTGTTACAATAGTGAATACCTTGTTATACGCGGGAACCCATTTTACACACCGTTAAAGGATTTTCTGGTACATGTATTACCTACGCTACTACTTCTACTAGAAAATGATTTTTTTGTTCAGGATGTAGATTTTCTTGAATACCTTCCCTTCTTTTCTAATTCACTCCTGTGGTAATTTCATGAAAACTGTATCACTAAAGCATATGTGAATCCACCCCAATCCCCCATTCAGACAGCAGTATTTCACTAGGATTTTAGTGTGGAATCATCATGCATTCTGTATCAAATTATGTCTGAATGCCATGAAGAATCTGCATTATTAGTAAATTTACTGATGCGGATGTATAAGTCTGCAGCAAAGCAAAAAAATAAGTGACACATCATCTATTCTGCAAGGAAACTGCATGGGTAGACAGGATAAAGCTTATCAGTGTCAGAATCCACTGTGAAATCACCTGCACATTTTGCTGCAGATTTGTATGACGATTAGCACTATGGGGAAATCCAACCTGTGCTGGCAATAATTTTTGCTGCAGGTCTTTCTTATGTGCAGCGGATTTCATTATGACTTCAGAAATGGATTAGCCCTATTCGGTGGAGTTAATGAATGTCCTGTTTACCAATGTGGTTTTTACAATCTGCCTGGAATAAGTTACATCACTTATTTTTTTTTTCTATTATCTATAAATGGACATAAATTCTGTGTGGATTAACTGCACTTTGTGCCCAGCACAAAATATGTTTGCTGACTTGAAATAGCCCAAAGTAATCCAAAAGCAACCTATTTATTTATTTAGCACCGTTATATTCCTCAGCGCTGTGCGGCAATCGTCATCATTCACTTTGGTTTCTGTTCCCATTGGGGCTCACAGTCTAAATAAAATATTAACCTACCTCTAGGTTTTTGGAAGTGTGGAGGAGGCCTACACAATCACAGGGAGAACATAAGAACTCTATGCAGATGCTGCCCTTGGTGGGATTTGAATCCAGGACCCCATCACTGCAGAATAACAGTGCAATCACTGAGCCACCACGCTGCCCAACAGATCCTCTAAATCTCCTTTTGCTCCTCTGTGGTGTACATAAGAATAGCATTTTCAAGGTAACCAGACCTGCAACATACAGGCCAAGCAGTGTAACTGGGGCCGAAGCCATGTTGAGATTTCTATGCTACATCCTATTTTAGGTTTGGATTGCTTCTACAAGCAGGAAGAGCGATTTGGTCATTAACATTAGGCTTCATTAAGAAACTGCACGTAATGTTCTGATATATTACCTACAAACTGTAGCATGCATAATACACCAAATGCAGTTACCTAATATTTTAGTCAAAGAAGCAACCAAAGTGCATGTTCCCTTTATACATTAAAAGAAGTGCATTGGTTAGGTGCTTTCCATTCTTACAACCTTTCTCCGTCATCAGAATCACTAGAAATGAACTTGTCTGGGGTTCTGATGATCTTAATGCACATTTACAATGATCTCTCAGTATTGACAGGGTTGGAGACATAGAAATGTCTAAGGCTGTGTCCACATGGCAAAGTACACATACTGGTCAGATTCTGAATTAGAATCCAACCAGTTTTTAACAGTATTTTACACTGGGTTTTTGTTTTTTTATGCGCAGTTTTTTTGAACGGTTTTTAGATTTGACCATCCCAATAAACTGAATAGCACAATAATCTGCTTTTTTCTGAATTCAATCCGCTGGAAGATTTAAGCAGTTTCAAGCTTTTTGAGATGCGACCTCGGAATATCTGAGCTTTAGAGACTACATCTCAGATTTTCTATTGCGGTCTATGGGGATGGTTTTACAGTTGGATTTTGATGGTTATGAAAATCTGTTTCCGTGTTAAACTCCGTTGGTAAAACCATGCTGTGTAGACATCTCCTAAGTATGTAATTATTGTAACTATGACACATTCAAATTTGGAATACAAGATTAGTTCTAGAATCCTGAATTCATGTAAGATATCTGCAGGGCAAGATTTACACCTATAATGCAGGCACCTGTCGGTCTGTTAAGCGTAGCTAAAAGATCCCCATAGTCTGTAACTTGCAATTATGCCAGGACACTTGGTCGAAATATGTTTGCAAAAATTCTCCTGTACAGCATCTTGCTTGTGTGAAGCTGAGCTTATACATTACATAGTCAACAATTAATAGTACATATAACGGATGATACTAAGCATTTTTTTTATGGATCCTTCTTCTTTAGTAATATATATGTAATGACTGAATGTACCAAGCCGTACCACCCATAAGAGCTGCAACAAACCCAAGAATCCAAACTTCCTCCTTTACAAGTAAGACTCAGATACAGACTGTCAGAAACGGAACTGATAACCACAGAATGAACAATGTTACCGGTTGTCTAAAACTTTACACAAAAGGTCCATGCAAAAGAATACTTTCCTGTATTACCCCTTAGATCTGAATAAAAAAAATACCTATGATCTATGCAGCCACTATCATTTCTGTTAACTAGTGTCTATTGTTTTCTTATGATAAAATCTGGCTGGTCACACCCATTTGCATGCACATGATATAAAATCCAAATAGTATTGCAGTTCAGATGCTGGTTGCCTTAATGCTACAAGTATATGCATACCTTATAAGCCCATGCTCTGAAGTATAAACTTAGATTATTTTCTAAAAGTTTATAATAAAGTTTGTTTGTTTCTTCTTGTTATCTTTTCTTGGGTTACAAGAAAAGCATCGAAAAGCACTGAAAAAATTGAGATAACACTTTGTGCTGGGATATAATGGTGCAGTATCTGTCAAGTTTATATGTGCTACATCTGTATTTGTCTACCCCTCCATTCATGCATCCATGTATCTATCTATCTATCTCTCTATCCATCTCCTATCTCTCTATCTATCTATCCATCTATCTATCCATCTATCTATCCATCTATCCATCTATCTATCCATCCGAATGACATTCATGCGAGTTTTGTAGTATTCATACTAAGGTTTGTTCAGAAGCTGACCATACATCTTATCTTCAGGTCTTCCTAAATCAAAAGTACAAATCAAGAAAAAGAAGAAAAGTGCTATCACCTACACAGCTCATTCTTGGAAGCCTCGCCTGATTGACTCGTCTCATGGTTTTCCGCTTCTTCCATGCTTCTGGACACTGCTCCCTCCTGAACACTTTTCCCTTCAAGCTCATTGTATTGAGGAGCACAGTATCCATAGACGGGTTGTATGTGCCTTTCTTACAGCTGTGCAGAACTGAGCACTAAGTAATACACTTATGAAAGGGAAGTATCATTTCGCCTCATACTGAAAGGAAGAAGCTCTGCTCACACCTTCCAGTCAGACCAAAGTTTAAAATTTGCATGAACAGACTTAACATAGCAGCAGTATATTCATGAGTAACAAGTATCTGCTGTGCTCCTGTAGAGGAAAGAATATAACTATCACCTATGTACAGTATTTGTCTCCTTCCAGATGTCTCCAGTCATTGCATGTTTCCAATACTTATTTGTAAAATGCAGCATGTCAAAGAAAATGGATAGCATGGCACGTGCCAATATCCTTTCCTATTACTACACTGTACTTCTATTACTTTGTACGCCTGTCTCAATACTTTGAAATGTGTGAAGAGAACGCGGTGTGACTAAGGGAATCATGAATGCTCCGTGCCAACTCATTTCATCATCTAAATCTCTACAAGATTAAAGCTTCATTTTTGTGCTACAGAGATTCATATTCTTTGTATAGTCAGTTTTATTTTCATGATTCTTTAGCTCCATTCAATATTAACTCTAGGCTTTGTGGCTGCTCTATCCCTGTTTCTTTCCGTGTACCCTGAAGCCTGCAGAATTGTGAATATAGCCCTAAACTCTAACACACAGGATGCAATGAGAAAAAGTTTTCAATGTTTTCCCACCCCATTTTTTTTACTCGCCCCCACCCCATCACTTTTTTAATCTCATAAACCCCCCCCCCCCCCCCTTTTACTAAAAATTTTTCCCATCATATTTGTCAAGGGAGTGTGCCATACTCTGTTTTTCCATATAGAAATGAAGGGAATTTAAAGATGACAAAGGGTGTCCCCATTCCTTTTCCCTTTTTAGGGTGTTTTTCCACACGGGTAAAAACTGATCGACAGTGTCAGGGGAAATTTGGGAACTTACCTCTTAAAATTTAAACTCCCTATCTTTGGGCCAAGAGGGAGGGAAAATAGTTTTCCCAATGTAAAAAGACTTCCCTTTTCAATGAAAATTTTTGGTTCGGGAATATTTTTGAAAAAAAGGGTATGTTCACATGGTATATGCCGGCCCCGTCCCTTGGGTTCGCCCCGAAATTACGCCGGGTTTTTTGAAAATCGCAAAAATTTTCCCAACTGCACAAAGAAGAGTAGGGCAGAAGTCTACAGAGCTCTTTTATTTTTAAAGCACTCCTGTGCTGTTAAAAAAAATTTACGGGCAGGGATGACATAAAACATCCCAGAAGACTGCGGGAAATTTAATAGAGCAAATGGAGGGGGTCGGAAAACCTAGGGAATTTTGAGAAACACGGCAGGAGAAAAAAAAATGCTCTAAATGGAAGATCAGAACAGTGATGTGTTTGGTAATATTTATTTACCTTTGCCTCCCATTTTTAAAACCTTTTTAAGGGACCTTGTTGTTTCTCTAGCCCATGGGGGCGGGGGCCTGTTAACGAAATCATAAAGTCCAGAAATGAAAAGGCGAAAAGGGCAGACACGGGGGCTGCGAACTGTCGGTGATAGAAAACCGGGCTCCTCCCTTTTTTGCCGCAAGGGGGAGTGGAGATAACCCCTTCCCCTTTTGGGTTTTAAAACCCCTTTAAACTGCCGTGGCCCAATAGCGCAGGGCCGCTAAGGAGTATGACAGAGTGAGGGGTGCTCCCTTTACCCATCCACAAAAACCCTCCCAACAAGTTTGGGGATCAGAAAAACAACCTCCTTTTTGGTTTTATAAAGGGTAGTTCCTGTAAAGGCCCCTTGCCAGCCCTTTCCCAAAGTGGAGTTTTGACGGGATTTGAAAGTGGTATATACCCCCAGCATAGAAAACCCTGAAAATTGAAATTATATCTGTTTTAAAACCAGGATCAAACCAAAGGGCTATTTATAGCCCAAAATGGGCCCAATTAAGAAATTTTTAATTTAATATAAAGATTTAAAATTGTAGAAAAAAATAAAAAAAAAGGTAAAACATGTACATGCCCTTTTACTCATTAAAAATACTAATAAAAACCCAAAAAAGTTCAAAAATAAAAAATACAAAATTTTTGGGATTATCGCAACGCTTTTTTTGGTGGGGCGCAGATGGTTTTGTCATTTGGGGGGTTCCCCCAAGCCCCCCGGCCGGGCCCCGGTTCCCGGGATTTTAGCCTCCTCTTGGCTGCGGGGGGAGGTGGCGGCGGGGTCCGAGGTTGACCCGGGGGCGCACTTTTTTCCCCCTGTGCGGGCGAAAAAAACCCTGTGGCCGCGGACGCCTCCCCACCCCTTTGGGTTTCCCACGCGCGCGCCCACTTGTTTCAAAACGGTTTCATCGGCAACAAGAAACCCAGGTTTTTTGAAACGTCTACGCAGTAACGCCAATACCAAAATTTTGGAAAAAATTGTTTTTGTTCCACCATTTCCAGCCCCCCCTTCCCCCTCGACTATATTTTTTTCTGACGGGGGTCTTAAAAAGGGATCCTACTAAGCTATCAGCGATCCTTAAAGGGGGCCACCCCCCCTTTGGGTTCTCCGGGCCTAAAAGGGCCCCATATTATCCCCCCAGTTTATTCCCCACTTTTTTCCCCACTGGTGGCTCCATCCCGGGGTCTCACGAAGAAGAAAGGGTAACCAGATGTTGGCCATCAGCGGGCCCCCGAAGGCATTCTCCCATTAAAGGGGCTTTCTCCTCTGCACCCACTTTTCTCGCCCGACCCCCAAAAAAAAATTTCTCATTTGGGAAATAGAAAGCGTCCTCCCGGGGGGCAGGTGCAGGGCCTTATCAGAAAGGGGCCCCCGGGGAAAAATATTTATTGTTGGGGGCTTCTTAAGACCTTCCCCAGCGGGAAAGAAACTAAGCCATCGGGGGCCGGGCGTTGCTTTCCAAACAGAAGGGGCCCCTGGAGGAATGGTGCCATCTCCTGGAAGGGGCCCGTCACCCCTTTGATGTGTACACGGACCATAAGAACCTTCTGTATCTTCAATCAGCCCGGCGGCTTATTCCTCGCCAAGCCCGTTGGTCACTCTGCTTCTCCCGATTCATCTTTCATATCAACTTCCGTCCCGCTGAGAAGAATGTAAGGGCTGATGCCCTCTCCCGTGCTTCGGACATCGTCGGAGAAGAATCACTGCCCCAACATATCATCCCTCCTGAACGCCTGGTTCACGCGGCTCTTGCCCGTCTCCAACAGGTTCCTTCAGGCAAGACATATGTGCGGCCATCGCTTCGTAGGAGAATCCTGAAGTGGGGACATAGTTCTCTGGTGGCTGGGAATCCGGGTGCCAGGAGATCTTACCAGTTAATCTCTCGGTTCTACTGGTGGCCGGGTCTGGCCAAAGATACAAGGGAGTTTGTGGAGGCCTGTACTACGTGCGCCCGGAATAAGGCTCCTCGCCTCTGTCCTGACGGTCTGCTGCAACCTTTGCCGACACCCTGTACACCTTGGAAACCCATGGGGCGGGGTTTTTATAATGCCCTCCCCCCCTTCTCGGGTAACCCCGTGTTTGGGTCGTGACAGACCCCATTTTCAAAGAGGGTCCCCTTTTGTCCCGATGCCCGGGTTTAAACGTCCCCACTCGTCTCGCCAGTCTTCTTCGGGCCATTTTTTTCCCTACAGGGCCCTGCCCCCATATCGTCTAGACCGAGGAGCCCAAATTTTGTATTGGGTTTTTTGGCGCACTCTCTTTTCCCCGGTTGCAGGTGAAGCTGATTTCCCCTGGGTCCCATCCCACAGCCCCAAGGGCCCAAAGTAGAGGAGTCAATTGGGTTTTTGGGGTCCCCTCCCTCAGCATTTTTTTTGGCTCGCCGAAGGTTTGGGGTCCAATTGCTGCCTTGGGTGGGTTCTCCTAAAAATTCTTTGGACTGGGAAAACCCTTCTGGTCCCTTTCCCCCTTCTACGAGGTCTAGGGGCCCAGTCCCCCCGGGCCCCACCTCTCCCTTTGGCCTCTTCCCCAAAAGTACGCAGTGGATGCAATGGTTGAGTTTATGACCCCTTTTTGGGGAAAAGCAGACTCGTTTGCCCTACGGGCAGGCGCGGCCCGCATAAAAAACCCAGGGGGGGACAAGAAGAGGAGATTGCCCCGATTTTAAAACCTGGTGACAAGGTGTGATCTCTGCCAAATTCTTTTGGCTAAAGATCCCGAGCTAAAAAATGGGCCCCGGGTTTCCCGGGGGCCCGTTTGGGTTTTAAAGTGTATTAACCTTGGGGCCCCTTTAAAAACCCCCGGCCCCCACCCTCCATGCGGACCCCAAAATCTTTTCATGTCTCCTGTTTGGAACACCGTCGTGCAAAAAACCGTTTTCCCCGGGGGGGAATTCCCCCTTCCCCTGAAGCGAAAACCCTTTCCAAAGGCCCTTTTGGGGTTTGGAAAAATCGGGCCCATAAAATTTCCATAGGGGGAGATTTTCATTTTTGCTTGATTGGGAGGGTTTTCGGGCCTGGGGAAAGAGATTTTGGGAGGGGGAGCCATTTTTGGACCGTGGCGTTGGGAGTTTTTCCCCGGTCTAGGAGGGGGGGAAGGCCTGGGGCGAGGGAGGGGGGTTATTGTCCCCGGGGGTTTCCCGCAGCCCCCCGGCCCGGGTTCCCGGGACTCGAGGGGACTTTTTGCCTCCTCTGGGGCTGCGGGCCCGCGGGTGCACTGTTCCCTGTGTGGGAGATTTAAACCACCCTGCGCTTTCCCTTCCCATCCCGGGGCCCCTGGGGGCCGCGGGGGGGTCCCCGCCCCTTAGGGCCCCGGGGTGCGCAGTTCCTTGATTTAAAAGGGGGAAAAGACCAAAAAATTTGGGTTGTTGGCGATGCTGACCCTATTTAAAGTTTGCATTTTTCGGAAAAGTCCCCCCCAGTTTTTTAGTGGTTATACCCCATTGTGAAAGGGTTCTTGGGGGTCTCCGTCTTTACCGTTTTTACCGAAACCCCCTTTGGGCCTTTAAGCCTTCAAAACTACAAAAACCTTTTGCCCCTGCCCGGGCCCCTTATTGATGCCCCCAAAAACCCCTATTGATGATTTTTTCCTCGCAAAACCATAGCCGCCCCCCGCAAGCAAGTCACGCCAGGGGAAAGGCCCTGGTAGATTCCCCCCGCAAAGCCCAAACCCGCTTTTCGGGGGGGGCTCGGTGAAAACCGGGTTTCCCCTGGTGTGGCTGTCCCCTTTAAATTTTTGTGGCCCAGTGGATCCACTCCCCAAATCGTCGTGAAGGGGTTTTTTTTTTGGGTTTGACTGGTGACTTTTTTTAACCCAAATTTAATTTTTTAAAAATTTTTTGGGGTTTTACAGGGTCCCTTTTAGGGCGGCGCCATTTTTTGGTGTATTTTGCCCCCAAAAAACTATTGACGCCCAATTTTAAATATATATGAACTATTTTAACCCCCAAAAACTAGGCGCCTTATACCCAGGCACGACCTTTTAAATGGCCTAAAAAAGGAAGTTTCAAAATGTAGCTTTGATTGCTTTTGCGCCTCCCTTTTTGATTTTAGATCTAGTTTCAGGTTTGCATCAAATTTACTTTTGAAAGGTGACCATTTCACCCAGTTTTTGTGACAGGTTCATACATTCGGGTGCACTATACACTCATTTAATGCGCCTTAAAACTGTGGGGCGGCACCTCTTTTCTGAAATGTCGCCCTTTGTGTTTCAGTTGAAAGGGGGGCCAAACCCCCAAGTACAAACCCTTGATATATCAAAAATTTAGTGTATGTTTTGGAAATGGGTCCAGTTTAAATTACATAGCAAAAACTAAAATTACCCCTTTTGATTTTTTTTGTGTTTTGTACTGTAAAAAACCCCCAGAAAATGGCTTAAAACGGGAAAATGTGTTGCAAGGTTTGCAGTAAAGAAAATTTTTTCATACAAAAAACACTATCTATCTACTGTCCCAGTTATGTATGTTTTTCCTTGCTACAGTACTTAACAACCTCAATGGAAGCCATTACACTCTTCACACAGACTCGTGAATAGTAAATCTGTCTAGCTGCGCATTAACACAGAAGTGGGAGGTCTATCGTTCCATAAGGCAAATGTGTAGTTCAAGATAGGAAAAATTAAAACGAGAACTTTTTTTAGTGGTTTTTCATGCGACCAAAAATGTTCCCCAAAAGCAGTAAGCACAACTTAGAATGAGCCCACTTCTGAGAGGTTTAGGGCCCCAATTTTAGAAAGCTTATAAAAAATTTTTTTCCCCCTGAAAATTATTGGTTGTGTTTCTTAAAACATTAGTCAGGGCCGCCCAAAAAAATTTCAGGGCCCCCTCCCGTGAAGCAAATGGGGGGGCCCCCATTCCCCCGTTTTAAAACCCCCCAGAAAACCCGATGCCCCCCCAGGAAAAAAAAAAACGGCCTTTGGAAAAATGCGCCCATTTTTACCACATAATACTTGTGCAAGAAAGAAATTTTTATGGGGTTACACCTACCAAGAGATTCCCATATCCTTTTCTATCTCAAATTGTAGTCCCCAAAATATCAAAAGACACAGGGTAAGTTGCTCCATCCATATTTTCCCCCCCACCCAAAAATACAAAAATCCCCCCACCTTCCCTTAGGGCACACACCTCATCACCCCCTAACTAAAAACCAGCAAGAAAGGAAAAAAGTGTAACTTCCTATCAAGGGTCAGTGTTTCTCTTTTACTATTGGTTTCTCATGTACGCTGCCATTTTTAGCAGATATAAAAACCCCCATATTGGGGGGACCCCATTAAAAGATCCCGACAACAGTGGGTCACATCACATTACGTGAAAAAGAATTTATCCGGGAAAAAGAAGTAAAAAAAACCCTGAAATAGGGACTCACCGGAGAGTCCCAACTAAGGAGTGTTCTTTTTTCCCCTTTTTTCGCATCCGTTCCGCACCCCCATGATTTTCTTGGGCCGGCCAACCCCTCATTCCCGCGAAATTTCCCCACAAATTTTTCTGAGAATCCTCCCCAAATTTTCCCGACCTTTTAACCCATTTCCCCCTTTTACAAACTCCCCCGGGGGGGGAGAGCGGGTACAAGCCCTAACTAAAAGGGGTAGTATTAGGGGTTGGGGGGGGTGGGGAAAAGGGGCTAATCCCTGGAGATTTAATTTCTACCAAATATGGGCGCTGCCCTCTCAAAATATTTTCCAGGGGTTTGGGATCAAGGGCCCCTAGGGAGGGAGGCAAATGGGCAAGGCCCCCGGGGAATTAGATAGGCCCTTTTAGGTAGGTTGACCCTCCCGGGTAAGTTGGTAGGCCGGCCCCAGGTTGGTTGGGGGGGGGTACCCAGCCCCGGTCCCCCTTTTGGGTTTTTAAGGCAGCCCGGGCCCCCTTTTGTTTAGGTGTGTACCAGGGCCCCCGTAGAGTTGGGGTTTTGATCAGGGCCCCTTTGATTAAATAAGTCAGGGCCCAACCCTTTTGCGTTAGGTAGAGTCCCGGGCCCCCTTTAGTTTAGGTAGAGTCAGGGGACCCCTTTTGCGTTAGGTAGATTTAGGGACCCCTTTAGGGTTAGCTAGGTTGCCCGGGCCCCCTTTTGAGATAGCCAAAAAGGGAGCCAGGGCCCCCCTTTTGGGATTGCTAGGTAGCCAGGGCCCCCCTTTGGGATTGTAGGGAGCCCGGGGGCCCCTTTTGAAAATAGGGCCCGGTAGCCGGGCCCCCTTTTTGGGGGTAGCTAGGTAGCCAGGGCCCCTTTTGGGGTAGAAGGTAGCCCGGGCCCTTTAGAGTAAGCCAGGTTTAACCGGGGCCCCCCTTTGTGAAGCCCGGTAGGCCCGGGCCCCCTTTTTTTGATAGCCCGGTAGCCAGGGGCCCCCTTTATTTTAGCCGGGCCCCCTTTATTTTATAGCCAGGTAGCCCGGGCCCCCCTTTTGTTATAGGCCCCGGTGCCCGGGCCCCCTTTAGTGTTTGCCCAAATAGCCAGGGCCCCCCTTTAGTTTAGGAAAGGTTTGTCGGGCCCCCCTTTTGGGTTTTAGCCCGGTAGTCAGGGCTCCCCTTTTGTTATAGCCCGGTAGTCAGGGCCCCCCTTTATTTATAGCCAGGTAGTCAGGGCCCCCTTTATTTTTTAGCCGGGGTACCCAGGGCCCCCTTTATTTGTAGCCGGGTAGCCAGGGCCCCCTTTATTTATAGCCAGGTAGCCAGGGCCCCCTTTAGTGATAGCAAGGTAGCCAGGGCCCCCTTTATTTATAGCCAGGTAGCCAGGGCCCCCTTTAGTTATAGCTAGGTGGCAAGGGCCCCCTTTAGTTATAGCTAGGTAGCCAGGGCCCCCTTTAGTTATAGCTAGGTAGCCAGGGCCCCCTTCCTTATATATAATACAAAAAAAAAAACAACAAACAGCCACTTACCTTGCTCCGGCTCCCGGCCGCTGCGCCGCCGGGCCCCGCTCTGTCATGGGGAATAAGGGGGGCCCGCTTGCAGCGGGCCCCCTTATTCCACCGGGCCCCATACGGGAGTACTGGTTGTACCCCCCTGTATGGCGGCCCTGCATATAGTTCTAGATCCCCTTACACACAGTAAAATTTCCTTCCCAAAATATTTTCTGGTAATATTTTTTCTTGCTTGTTAAAAACATCATAAATGAATCTGCATAACGACCCTTAAAAAGTTACATATACAATTTTGGCTGAAAACAGCCACAACTAGTAGAGGATAACTGCCTATCGATTAATTCAAATACTATCAAAGTGGTTGTTGACTTCAAGAAAAAAAAGAAAAATAAACTTTCAACTGCATTAAATAGCAAAAAAAAAAAAAAAAAAGGTACATACTTTGTACTCACCACCATTCCACAATTGAAGCTCCAGTGTCATTGCTGTCCCTGCCTGGGCAGTGACTTGTGCGTGAGCAGTGATGTCCATGATTGACTGCACTGGTCCTCTGCTTTACAGAGGACCCAGAGGTAAACATAGATCGGGACACCAGCTTCACTGCTGGATTGGTAGAGAGCACTTTTTTTGGTAACTAAAGCAGTTGGAGCAGATTTTATTTTATTTTTGGGAAGAGGGGTATTCCTTTAACCTTAGTATCAGCTATAAAAATCGCTTTGTAGAGAGCCTCCTCTGCAGGCAGATATAGGCAACTGCTATGACTACGTGACTGGAGGATGGGAAAGCAGTTCAGTGCGGGGCCCCTCTTCATGAATCAGTTGTGAGGTCACCCTCTCTGCTATGCTACTGCATCCACACATGGACAGTCTATGATATTGGACAGCTGTGAGACTTTTCAAGTTTCTTAAAATACCAAACTCTCTCTTTATATGTAAAACAGAATAACGACACTTGTAATTCAATTGACAAGCACTATAAATATGCTTGCAGTGTTACTACACAGGAAGTCTGCTCTAATTCACTGCTTCCTGTTGACTAATCGACGCGTGACATATAAATAACATCCATCAATGAATATAATGAGGAACATAACTGTAGTTGTCCTCTGGCTCAGTGCATGCCTAGTACTCCAGTATAAAATGGAACTACACAGGCAGTTTTGCACTACATTTTCATACAGGTTTCTGTTTCAAACACTGAAGTGGCTACAAAACAAAGGGACCGTGTCACTCTTCCCTAAATATCTTTCCTTCTTTTTAAATTCACTCTTGGTTTTGGTCCCAAAAAATTGCACTATAGCTAATCACAAAAATTGCACGTGGAAGTCTAGCCCTGCCAGTGTTACGGGATATTTGGAGAGAAGGTCTCTAGAAATAGGTTACAACAGAAGGAATATGGTTTCTGTGCCCAAACAGGGGGCTGCTGCTAAAAAGAGTTGTGTAAATGAGGAATCAGAAGGTAGCAATAACTAGCATATAGTGTAACAGGAAGAAAGTATATGAGGAATCAGAAAGTAGCAATAACTAGCATACAGTGTATGTGTTGTTGCAGATTGTAAGCCTCCGCGGGCAGGGTCCCTTTCCCTCTTTTTATTCGTTTGTAGTCATTTTTTCGTCCCATAGTATTTGTTAAACATGTGTTATGTATGTAAACCCCCCCCCCCCCCTTTGATGTACAGCGCCCTGGAATCAATGGCGCTCTAAAATAAATAAATAAATAAATAATAATAATAATAATAATATAGTGTAACAAGAAGAAATTCTATGTCACAGAAAAGCCAGTGGGCTAGTGAGCAGACCCGGAGAAACTTTAGGGCTCACAGCACGTGTGAATACAATTTAATTTTTTAAAGGTGTCCTTAAAGGGGTTTTCTCACTATGCACTTTCACAGCCACAACCAGATTTTCTTTCACTATGCTCTCCTCACACTGTGGGTGGTTCTATAGCTGTGATTAGCATATTTAGCTGAGGCATTGAAAAGAGCAGTGCAGGCTGTGAGGAGTAAATACAATGGCTTATCAGTAAAACAACATTTAATCTTATTAGAAATAATTTGTTTTCTCCTGGGCTCAGTCCGTCCCCACTCTCTGCTGTCTGCTCAAATCAGATAACAGAGTATGATCTGGTATGCACCAGATAAACCTGTGTGCACTCATACCAGATAAAAATGCTTTTATCTCATGTCTAAAGTAAAATCTATTGAGCAACATATTTAGAAAAAGTCTTCATTTAACTGTCCCTTCATGTTGAAAGCTATTCTTGTAAGAAAGCCTTTAAAATATGTGTTGTGTGTTATCCTCTCTCTGAAAACATAAAGATGTTCTCATGATGCTGTTTCACATAGCTCTTCACAGACAGCTTCAGACTCATATTTCCTGGTTAGGCTATGAGCAGGTCTACAGCATTATCTGACATTTCAGCTCTGCTATTCCTAGCTGAGCCTGTTAGAGGGACATTGGTGATGGAGTGGTATAAACACTAGGGCATAAGGATAAAGAGCTCTAAAGGAATAAAGTTTGTTAGTAAAAGAAAAACAAGCTTCTACTGCTGATAAGATACAGCAGGGAGTGACATCACCATCCAAACCAGGGCTGCAAGAGTAATGAGAGCAGAGAGGTTGTCAGTAACCTAGGTAAGCTTTTGTGCACTAGCAGAAGATAAGACATGCTCTAAATGAAGGCAGAATCCGAACAGAGATGTGTTTGGAAATATTTACATGTTTAAAGCTAATAATTGTGGTGAGAAAACCCCTTTAATATTTTTTTTTCTTGTGAAGCAATACATTGACTGTGACTGGACCTTAGTTAGAGTGTAGACATGGAGGAGAGAAACTGGTTGGGCCTGCTTATTTGACTTCAGTACAGAGGATGACTTGGTGGGACAAGAGGGAAAGTAACGAGCAAAGTTAATCTTGTTCCCTTATGTATCAGATGGCAATTTAAGTGGTGCACTGTGTTGTGCAATACAGTAAAGGTTAGTTTACCTGACGCCTGGCTGGGGTCAGAAAAAAATTAAATCTTAGAAATGTACTTCCTCAGATCCCATCTTTAGTGTGACCACAGCATCTAAGCTTTGATACAAGAGACAGGATTACATAATGCTTTGCATCAATAAAACTGTTAGCTGTCCGCAAAAAAAAGTGTTGTTGTTAAAACCTGCACACAGCAAATTGTTAATATGGGGAAAAAGAAGAACCAAAAATGATTAGAAAGGAGTAGACAGAATATAACCAAAAGAGGGGTCTCAGACAGCTGGGTGAAATTCCTGAGCCCATTCCACACATATCTGCTGGGGTGTAGATTCTTCTGGGGTCATCTTATTTTGAAACACAAGATCCTTTTATAGCAGTACAATTAAAGGGGTTTTGCGACGATCTAATGTTGACGTGGGATCCTCCAAAATGGGTATTTAATCACCTTTCTAAATATATGTCATCAAAAAAAAAAAAAAAAGGGACGCCTCTGAGAGCTACAGCTTTCCTTGGTTTCCTGACAGTTTACATTAGACACGACCAGAAGCTGTCAGGAGCTGATCTGGCTGCGCTTGCGTTGTTTGCATCATCTTATCTGATGGCAGGAAACATGAACCAGCTTTGAGGGACTGGGGAGAATGATCCTTTATATCTTTGGTATAGAGGAATCCCATGGTTTTAATGTAATTATTGAGTATACATTTGCAGATGCTCCTGCTCTCTTGCTCAGCCCCACTCCCTCTCACCCTGCAGCCTTTCCTGAAGGATATGAAGAACTGGCTGCCTGCTGAGCTTATCTTCTATCCTGAGCAAATTAGTGGGAGACATAAAATGCATATAGCTTGTGCAACAATACAGTTCTCCTCTGTGGCATTAGCAAAACTATATGTTTTGTCAACACTACATAGGTGAGATCAGGTAAAAGGACATGGGAGGTGGAGGTGATGACATCACAGAGAGGTACTTGGTTTTTTTTTAAATAACAAGAAACCACTAGGCCCCTTTTTTCAGGCATCAAGAGGGGTGTATCAGCTGTCTAGGTAAGGTAACCGTTCTTGCCAAAACCCCTTTATAGTAATTACTCTTAATTTTAACAGTAGGCAGATTTCAGTTGGGGTCAGTTTGTAACAAAAGCAAAAAGAGCATATATCTCAATTTGAAATCACTGCATATGTGCAGCAGAGTAATATATAACACCAGGCGTAATAAAGTGCACAAACGATCTGGTATGAAACAACAGCAGCAATAAGGGTTCAAGAAGACTGAATCCCAAAGTCTGTATCCTAGGTCTGTTGGCGATGATATTCCATCGCTAGTGGCGCCTGCATTTCTCGAATGCTATTTCAGATGGGAAAGCTTTTGGCTTATTACTGGATAAAGCCCAACATCCCAACAATAAGGGAGTATGCGAATGCCAAATCATGGCAAATAATGAGGCTTGTTGGGAGGAAAGAAACCAATATTTGCTCAAAAGGGGGGAGGGGGCAATGAAAGTTAACGGTTTTGTGTGCTCTATATAAGAAACAAAAAGCTAACAGTGTCTTACATAATTGGTGAAAAAATTGTGTCTGTAACATTTTTCTTACTGTAATTGAGATAATGACTTAACGCATTATTGGATGTGTTGACATTTTTGACATCAAGAAAAAATGATCTGATTTAAAAAAGAGTTCAAGAAAACATATAAACCTACAGTTATTCAAAATAAATTACACCACCAAAGCACAATAGCAAAACATATTGGCCATAAGTGTTTAAAGACAGCAATATCGAAAACCCAAGACCAAAATATGTACATGGGGATTTTATTATGATTCGTTGGCTGTATACTTTGTTGCTAATTAGACAATAAAAGTAATAGAAGAATTAAAAAAAGGTAAATATTTATAGTATAATTCTAAACGACGAGAACATGGGCACAATATGTTATTACCTAATGCTGTGATGAGGGAACAATTGGTAAAGATATTAGCACATGATGCATGAGCAAACTACGATCCATAGCAGAAGAGAACAACATTTTCCCACCAAAAATGTAAGTAATCAATACATGTAAAATATGATAACTAAGGTTTTAAATGGTTTTCAGATTTTGAAAAACCTACCTACCACCTCATAAATTGAATAAATTGAAAATGTATTCAATCACCACGGATTCAGCGCAGCCAGAGCTCCAGAGTTCCCCACACCCAATTGATGTCACATTCATGGATGACATGATGCTGCAGTCAATCACAGGCCTCTGCGGTCAGATGCCATAAATTTGAGGCATGGGATGCTATACTAATCAGGAAAAGACTTTTTCAATTTTCATGATGTCACACTTCAGATCTTTTTGCAGATTATACTTCTTTTTACCAGATAACATCGATGTACGCAGATATAAGGGAAATCATGCAATGTTTTAATTGTATAATTTATTAAAATTCTGGCCCTCGGTACACTCTTTCAATAAAAAGGCAGTTGGTCCTCCTATCTAGGAAGAAAATTGTATATCTCACATTCCTGTCCAGATTAATGGCTGCCATGCAGTAACTGTATGGTCTGAACACGGCATCAGTCATGTGACTGATGACATTAGGGCACGATGTATGAAACCCGACGGGTCGGGGCGCACCTTTCCGCCTAGTTCCGGGGAATCTTGCGCCTGATTTGATGTCGGGGCCGGGCGCCCGCGCTCTCTACAATAGCATGTGTAAAGGTCCGCGTGCCTCGCCTGTGTTTCTAGCGCGCAGTGCGGGTCGAGGCGCAGCTGACGGCGCTGCGCCTAGGATTCGGCGCCGGAGGTAGTAGTGTGGTCTACATGGGGGGAAAAGTCCGCCGCGCCTGGCGCAGTGTGTAGGCGCAGTGCGGGACTGAGGACGCTGAGCGGGCTGCGCCTTGATTCGCAGCCGGAGGGATAGCGCACTAAAATATGCGGTGGAAAACTTCTCCCTGGCTCGGCAGTGTGTTGTGGGGCCACCCAGAAGCGGGGGGACATGGGCGCGTGCGGGACTTGGCGCCGTTCGGGGCGCTGCGCGAAAAAAAAAACTGTTCCGATGGAGAACGGGCTGGGATACAGCGGAGAAAGAAATTTTTAATTCCTGATGTCTGTGGGTGCGGAAGCTCATGCAATCAAAAATCGCCTTTTTATTAGAGGCAGTTTTCATCATTCTAGGAAAAGAGCTGAAACCTAAAAAATTAAAAATACATAAAGATACAAAATCACTTATCCAATATTCCTAATTCAAGAATTAGGATATTGGTATATTGCCGGTGAATTATACAGTATTCATAATTCATGAAAGCTATTTGATTGGTCGGGCAATAAAACTGGCCAATCTGAATAGGAGCGGATCAGAGAACCATTAAAAACCTATGGGCGGTTGTTGTAGGGACCACACAATCAGAATCCTACGGCGGGGTGGGATAGTTCAAGAATACAGTAACAAATGCTGAAAAGAGCTGACTTGGTTAAGCTACCGGGGCTTGGATAGCTCCAGCCAATCAGAATAGGATAGCAAAGGACCCATTCTAGCCTATGGGAGAATTATTGACGTCCCAATCAGATTTGGAGCTGGACAAAAAGACCCCATTATCGAGTCTATGGAGAAGTTTTAGACCAATCAGAAATCCCCGGCGGGGATAATTCAAAATTACAGTAAAAAGACAGAAAGAGCTGAGTGGCTGAGCTAGCAGGGTGTTGGCTATCCCAGCCAATCAGAAGCGCGAGCTACTTCTCCCTTTATAGTTATGGAGTGATGGGACGCACTGAAATCTCGGCGCTCAGACGCGTGCGGCATGATAGATTAATAAAAACAACTGATCTTTTATTAAATGTTAAAACACAACTTATCAGATAAAGAGCCTAAACCTTTTTACATATAAAGCAGTTTAAAATCCGAACAAGCGTTTGTCGCGAGGACCGGCGTCTAATAGGAAAATTGCAATAGTGCAGAATGCCGGGAAATGACAGTAATTCAATTGTTTAAGCTATTTCATTGGTCGGCATAATACCAGCCAATCAGAATGGAGCGAACAATGTCACCATTTTATATCCCTGATGGAGAAGAAATGACAATCATATTCAAAAGGCGGGAACAGTTTCAAAATTTACAGTAAAAGAACGAGAAAGAGCTGATTGCTGTGCTAGCGGTTGCTTGGCTATCCCAGCCAATAAGAGGCGAGCTACTTCTCCCATTATAGGTCTAAGGAGGATGGCGCACTGAAAATCTCGGCACTCAGCGCGTGCGGCATCGAAGCTATTAAATCAAATAAAATTTTTTTATTAAATGTGAAAAACCAATTATCAGAGAAAGAGACGAACCCTTTCTTTCACAAATAAAGCAGTTTAAAAACACCCGAACAACGCGTGTTGTCGCCGGAGACCGGCGCTACATAGGGAATTGCTATTAGGAGAGAATTGCGGGTAATACAGTAATTTCAAATTGTTTAAGCTATTATCATTGGTCGGCAGAGCAGCCAATCAGAATAGGAGCGGACAGAGACCCATTAGATCCTATGGAGAAGTTTGGACACAATCAGAATAGGAGCGACAGTGGCCCATTCTACCTATGGAGAATATTGACCAATCATATTCATAAAAAAACAGGGCGGGACAGTTCAAAATTCAGTAAAAAAATGCAGAATCGTGCTGATTGGTTGAGCGGCGGGGGCTCGTCCAGCTTAGCTATCAAGAGCGCGAGCTACTTGCTCATCGGTAGCTTCTGATGGGGAAAAGAATTTCTGAGGCGCTTCTGTGATTGGACTAAGTTAAAAGAGGCGACGTTATTTGGACCAATGGGAGAGCGAGCTGACGCTCTAGGGGTTTTCTTATGCAACTGAAATCCAATACTGTCACGCGCCATAAACAAATTTAACTCTACAAGATGTTGTCCCGACGTGTATTTATAAAACGATGTATAATATGGGTGGTAACGAAAAACAATATATTAATTCAATAAAATCATGTTTATTTCTTTATTTTCGTTAGCAAGATCAAATAGTATGGGTGCACAACGTAAAATAAGAAATAAACATGATTTTATTGATTTATATTTTTTTTTGTTACCCCATATTTCATTCGTTTTATATACCAATCGGGACCACTTTCTGTAGTGTTATAATTTGATTTCGGTTGTACAGTTTTTATTCAGATGTGCATTAGAAAACCCCAGTAGGAGAGTCGCCCTCGCTCTACATTGGTCCAAATATTGGCGCCTTCTTTTAACTTAGCAATCCCACAGACGGCGCGCTCAGAATTTTTCTTTTCCCCATAGAACTCTCCATGGAAAGTAGCTCTCGCTCTGATTGGCTAAGCTGACGAGCCACCCGCCGCTTAACCAATCAGCTCGTTTCTGCATTTTGACTGTATTTTGAACTGTCCCGCCCTTTGAATATGATTGCCCGTCAACTTTTTCTCCATAGGTTTGAATGGCCACTGATGCTTCTATTCTGATTGGTCCAATTAAAAAAACTTCTCCATAGGATATAATGGGTCTTGTTCGCCTCCTTTTCTGATTGGCTGGCTTCTGCCAGACCAATGAGAATGTTGTAAACAATTTGAATTACTGTATTTCCGGCATATTCTCTCTAATTCGCAATTCCCTATGTAGCGCCGTTCGGTTCTCGGCGACAAAGCGTTGTGTCGGGTTTTTTTTATCTGCTTATTTGTTAAAGTACAGGGTTGGCTCTTTATCTGATAATGCTTTTACATTTAATTAAAAATAATTTTTTGATTATACTTCATGCCGCACGGCGCTGAGTGCCGAGATTTCAGTAGCGCGCCATCTCTCCACTAGGACTATTAATGGGAGAAGTAGCTCCGCAGCTGTTCTGAATTGGATGGGATAGCAAGCACCCGCTAGCTCAGCCAATCAGCATCTTTTGTCTGGCTTTTTACTGTATTTTGGAATTTTACGCCGTGGTTTCTGATTGGTCTAAACTTCTCCACTAGACCTAGAATGGGTCTTTTGTCCTCCTATTCTGATTGGCTGAGCTGAGCCAAGTCCCCGGTAGATTATCCAATAAGCTCTTTCAGCATTTTTACTGTATTTTGAATGACTATCCCGCGTGTGGATTCTGATAGGTCTAAAACATTCCCCATTAGGTTTTTAATGGTTCCTGTCGCTCCTTTTATGATTGGCTGGGTTTATGCCAACCAATGAGAATAGGTTTCGAATTTGAATTACTGATTCTCCGGGCATATTCTACATTATTCCGATTTCTTGATACTTGCGCCGTTTCTAGTGTTTAGGAAAGTGAATTTTTTTTTAAGTATGTTTATATTTTACGTTCACGCTCTTTTCTGACACTGTTTTCCGCCTTTTATAAATGGCGATTTTTTCAGGAATCATACTCCTGCTCGCCCGGAGCGGAGGCGCCGAGATTCTGGTCGCGATCTTTCGATCCTGCTTCTCGAATGTTCCGATCCTGCTTCAGATTCGCCTTCTGTCGGAGGATTTTAGACCAATAAAAAACCTGGTCTGCCTGGCGGAGCTGCCGAATGCTGCACTGCGCCCTCGCTTTGCGACTCGCCATCGTACATGGCCTTCGGAGTTTTCTGAGCGTCGCCGCGTCCCGCCCCGGAACACCTTACCCCGCCAGCTCCACATCGCGCCCACTGCGCGCACCCCTTTCATGCGGTGGCGCAGCAGAAGTGGCGAACGCTGCGCCTAACACTGAATCTCCGCGTCGACAGCGGGATTCGGGGATGGGAGGGCCTGTTTACGAAAAAACAGGCGTAAAGCCCGATCATACATGTCGCCCTTAGTTAGCAAGAGGTTTACATGACATCTGTGGGGGAACTGAACAGGAATAATGGTGAAATAATTATCATTAACGTGGTTATTCCAGAAACTTTTCACTATCATTACTTATTTGTAAATGCGAGGTCTTTCCGTGATGTCATGTTGGTAATAGGTGTAACTGTTAAAAAAAAAAAAAACACAACATACAGTAAGGGGCCATTCACTCGGCTTATTTCGCCGCGGATTGGAGCTTTACTGCGCGCCAGATTTGCGCTGCAGTACGGCGCCAATCCGTCGCAGTAATTACGGTATCACAGTTCTCATAGATGATATGTGGAATCCGTCGCTCCTCCCCGCTCGGGCGAATCCGCAACGGGGGGAGAAAGTGACATGTCAAATTATCCAGGCGAATACAGCGCCGTGGATAATGCAAGTCTATATGGGGCCTGCGGGGCCGCGCCCCCGACCTTATTATGACCGGAATTGCGGAGCGCAATTACGGCTTTTTTGAAGAAGCGTGTGAACCCGGGGCTATCATAAAAGTGAGTTCACCCCTCAAATTTTTTGTAAAATATTGTATTATATCTTGTTCATGGGTCAACAGTGATGATTGACACATTGATGCGAATGTAAAGGAGTCAGTGTACAGCTTGTATAACAGTGTAAATTTCATGTGCCCTCAAAATAACTCAACACCCAGTCATCAATGTCTAAACCGCTGGCAACAAAAGTTGGAGACTATCACCTATACTCACACGGAGACATAGGATTTAATATTGCATGTATTTTAGAAGAGTAGCTGGCTTGTCAAGTAGTGTTTTTATTTTGGTATATACATATATTAGGTCCACATGTGTTAAGTGAGATAGCTCAGTTCCATTAGCCTTTGTGGTTTTATTGAGTTATTTTAATTGGCGTTATGGCAGAATTCCCACTTGGATGCCTTAGTAGCTGTTCACACTTTTTGTTTTATTCATATTTTAGAAAACTGTATGAAATCCTATTATAAACATGATAAATAAAACAATAAAAAGTGGAAAACCTTTTTAAAAGTGGCAATCTGTGTTTAATTTGGAGAAACCGTTTGTTATATAAGTTGTGTTCTGTTATTTCAGTTGCTCTTGATTTTCTTTTCTTTGAAAACAGTCCAAAGTGTAAATTTAGTAGAGGGGCATTGAATAATTTTATAATGGAGATTGAAAATTTTGATTTCAACTGTATATGAAGTTGCAACTAAGGATAATCGGGCTGCTGTGAAAGGTAGCATCAGTGTTGTACAAAAAAAAGTTATTCTGTCTATTTGTGACTAAAGGGGATGACCTCTTACAGGCCTAAAAATAGTACATGTACACAAAACATGAATACTGAAGATAATATGGCACATTTACAAAATATGTTGTTTAAACATGATTTTTCTATCTATAAAACTGGTGCAAACTTTATTGGGTGTGTGCCATATTCTCAATATTGGGACATCAACATGAGATTAACTGTGCTCTGGATAGCCTATGCAGCATCCTGGAAAGCTGGGTGTTGCCCAATTTTTCACAGCAGGTACCCAGCTTTCCCATCATAGGTTGGTTGGTTGCTGTAGTGATGGGTATACAGCTTTTCTGGGTACTGGATAGTCTATTCAGTTTATATGTGTGTGTGTATAGTGTTTCTGTTTTTTTTTTTTTTTACAGGTTTTCCTTTTGGACTACGTCAGATTTATTAGACTACATCAGACCAGAGTTGGATCTATGTTTTCAATAAAATGTTTTAAAAAATATTGTTGTTGGGGAGTGTTTATTTAAAAAAAAAAAACATTTTTTGCTGTTTCTTGTGGTTTAGACATTGATAGCTGAGTATTTTGAGGGCACACCAAATTTACACTGTTATACAAGCTGTACACTGACTACTTTACTTTGTATCCACGTTTCATATCTTCAGTGTTGTCCTATGAAAAGATATAATACAATATTTACAAAAATGTGAGGGGTGTTCTCACCCCTGTTATAAACACTGTTTATAAACTTGTAATTGAAAATGGACCCTGTATGCCCCAAAAAGGGCTAGTAGTATAATCTTGTACTGTATTAGCCATAGAAAGTAGTAAAATAGTGAAGAAATCAGATGATACCTTTAAGAGCTATTCAGTGAAACCCTGGGTCAGGTTTAAATCATGCATGGCCATTCCATTTGTACTGTTAGAGGAAACATGTACCTATGCTTATACAATGTGCATTCATAAAATAAATATCTTTGTTTTTTTTTAAGAAAGGTCTTTGGCCATTTTGTGAATAGATTCCTCAAGTTGAATTGTTATGTAAGAGAAACTGCATTCACACATGAGAGGTTGTTACAACACAAGACAATTTCTGGCCTTTCATAGGGAACAATAAGAAGTTGTTGTTGTTGTAGCCTATACGTTTTTAAATGTATCCCAGTAGGCGTATAAAGGTGCATCACTATTGATGGCTCAGTGCTGCTTGTGAAGATACATATGTAGCATGTTTATGTATTATTAGAATCTGACTTTTTATCTGCTGATTTTCTCTACAGTTTATGATCTCCAGATGTACACACTAGCAGCTGCAAAATTTGGCACTAGTGCCAAGAATGTTCCCACACTATGCCATACTTAAGAGCCTACATTTTTTTTCTGACCGTAATGGGTATTTGTGCATGGATTGTACTGTAAACTTCAAAATAAGTATGTTCATATTAATATTTTACTATCTAACTGATAAACTACCTTCAGATATAAATATAATATTCTGTAAATAAATAATACCATCAAGTTCAGGCTTAGGCTATGTTCACAAGGGCTAATTTCGGCACACATTTCACGTCGTATTTGCGCTCTAATATGAGTGAGATCCGCGCCGAAATTATGGTAATCCATAGTTCTCATAGAGAACTATGGATTACGCATTCTCTCCCCGGGTGTACAATACGATCATATTGTATGCCCCGGGGAGATAAGTGACATGTCAATTATTCGGGGCGCTTACGCGCCGTGAGTGATGACAGTCTATGGGGCCGGCGGGCTGCTGTTCCGCCCCCCCTCCGCGTGACGGGTGTACGCGCCGATCAGCACGACTCCCAAACACCTGGCGTAACTGCGGGGCGTACTGTGCGCCCCGCATTACGCCGTGGGAACATACCCACAAACTACATTCAAACCTAGATCTCATGGACATGGCCATATTAATGCTTAGTTTTACAGTACACAAAGCTGCATTAGGGTTCCCATGGTAAAACAGTGGCATTTCATATATACTGTACAGAATACAGAGGTTATTATGTTGGATTCCATATAAATAATCATGGCATGTCCTACTAGCTCTGTCTGCACAGAAGTACAAGTTATGCTTCCCCTGAGAAGAAAACAGTATGTACTGTATTTAAAAAGCATCCAAAAGAGCCTGTACCGAAGCTTGCTGAGACCATTCAGCTCTGTGGACTAAGGAGCTGTGTGGCCTCCATACACTGCGGCTGAGCTACCTGCATGAGCGGTTTTGATACATTCGCATATACTGTAACAGTAGTTGTTTGACAAATCATAACTTAATTTACCATGAATATAAAAAGGCTGCAGTTTTTTTTATTTTATTTATTTATTTTTTGTTTGTTTTAGAGCGAAGACAACTTTTAGTATACCTGACGCACAGTCATGGGAGAAATGTAGCATGTACGATGGTATCGTGACTTGTATGAGACGATATCCTATGTCCAGGGGATGTTCATTAGGATCAAGCATAGATAAGACACATTAAACAGTTATGATCTCAGGACACAATTAGAGACTTTGTGGCACTGGCAGGAGAAATGTTTAGCAAGTTTGCAGCTTTTCTGCCAGCTGCCTCTGAAACAAAGGCTAGGATATCCAGATCATTGAACTCCAAATAAGCCTTTATGCGCCCAGAAAATTGAATACAAGAGTCTCAAAAGTGGATTATAACAAGTCAAGTTCAGAAAAAGGATCAGAAAAAGGGAACTAAAAAGAGCAACCAATTGGATAGCATAACAAACAAAACTGTACTCACCCTATTGTCACGATGCAAGCCGCGGTCCCCGCTCCAACCCGAGGACGCGCTCCTGTTGTGTGGGGCTGTTCCATGCACTACTCATCTCTCCCCACTTCTCTCTGTCTATCTCTCCTGCTTCTGCTCGGAGTGCAAGTACCTGTCCGGTAGGGCACAAGTGCGCTGGCTCTTTAAGAATAAAAGGGCCAGCATGCCCCTGACATCCTATAACACGTCACCTCCATCTTTATTAGAACGACTCCCTGTCTTCCTTGCCAGTTTGTTTCTGTTTCCTTGCTAGAGAGTGTGCTATTTCACGTGTTCTGTGATTCCTGGTGCTGACCCACTGCTATTGGACTTTGACTATTCTTTGCCTGCTGTTTGCACTGATCTTTCTGCCAGTGACCTGGTTACGTGTATGTCTGCCGCCTGCACTGACCTCTCTGCCAGTGACCTGACTACGCCTCAGCTAGCTCCCTCTATACCTAATTGCACTTAAGCTGTCACCGCAGGTGACATGTCAGGGGTAGCGACCTAGAAAGCTCACAGAGAGAAGCCCAACTGCCTTACGGTGGCCTCTGGTGAATACCGGGGGGCTCCTCACATCAGACGTGGTTCAAGACATCCACAATGACTCGGCGGATCCACCACCTGAGTTGGTGACACATATAACACAAAGTCAAACTAGTGTAGAGCTCTGATGGTCACTCTGGTTTTTGCGTACAAATAATATGTGAATATATATATGAAAAAATAAAAAAAATTACATATATATATATATATATATATATATACACACATATACATATGTATACATATACATACAAATAAGTGAGTACACCCCTCACATTTTGGTTAGTATTGTATGATATCATGGGACAAAACTGAAGATATGACACTTTAATTCAATGTAAAGTAGTCAGTGTACAGCTTGTATAAACAGGGTAAATTTGGTGTGCCCTCAAAAAACATCAACACACAGCCATCAATAACTAAGACGCTGGCAACAAAAGTGAGTACACCCCTAAATGAAAATGGATAAATTGTGCCCAAAGTGTAATTTTTTTGTGTGGCCACCATTATTTTCCAGTACTGCTTTTACTCTCTTGGGCATGGAGTTCACTAGAGCTTCACAGGTGACATGTCAGGGGTAGCGACCTAGAAAGCTCACAGAGCGAAGCCCAACTGGCCTTACGGTGGGCTCTGGTGAATACCGGGAGGCTCCTTAGATCCCACATGGTACAAGACATCTCTCGCAATGACCCTGCAGATCCACCACCTGAGTTCGTGACTCATATAACACAAAGTCAAACTAGTGTAGAGCTCTGATGGTCACTCTGGTCTTTGCTTACAAATAATATGTGACCATTACAGCTAAACAATGACCTTAGCAGTCACATGCTGCATCATAAGTCCCATCACTAAGCTTCTACTGTGGATCGCTGGTGAACTCGGCCATCCACGGTAGAAGTACAGGTTTTTTTTCTTATTTTATGACATTGGCTGCACTTTATACTGTGTGTTGGACAATTACTTTTCTGTGTTTGAGGAATGTATGTTTAACAAAACCAGAATGTTCAACTACTAAAACAAATATTGCTTAGTGTCATATTTGTGACCTATGTATTTTCTATAAGGTAAAGAAGATGGACAATATGGGCTTGTTTACAGGTCTGTATCTTACATGGGTTGTCTGGCAAACCAAAACAATAACATTCTTAACATAGCTTGCATGAGTCTTCATTATTCTCCCTGTGAGGTTTTCTGTTCTATTTGTTCTTTACCTGTGCTTTGTACAGTATTTCCTATTTTAAGGCAGTTTGGTCATACTTTGGTCACCTTATTGCTTGTTGTTATCAGTGTGTCTATCTGTGCTATCTGTGTGTCTAGACAATCATAACTACTAAGCTTCCTCTAGGAAGCCTACAGAAAATGTGATAAAAGAACATTAAATAAGTGCCTAAATCTGCGAGAAATACGCTTTAGAACATTATTTTCTACTGGACAACCCCTTCAACGTTATCCAATGACAAAACATTTCTCGCCTATTGACAACATAAATGTACAATACATGTGGCCCCCTTAAAACTACACCAGCTGAAAGCTTGCATAGATTTCGACTCTGGTACACAGAATGCTAAAAAATGCTCCACATGTATTAAGAGGCACATGTCTTTTAACATATTTGGTACATCCTAGTACTAATGCAGAGTCTTAAAGGGGTTGTATCATTACATTAAATGGTCTTCAGAATAAGGGGACAGTGAAAACAAGCAACTTTGCAATTGGATGTCATTTGCAAAGCTGTCTTGTTTTCACTGTCTCCCTTATCTTCGTTTTGTGTAAACACTGTTCCCCAGTGTCGGTCTGATTCCACCTCCATTCATTTCATTGGATGACGACTCTACTAATTTACATTGTCTGGCCCCCGGTCGTATTCACGGAAGCGAGCATTCCTGCCTCTCTCCCTCAGAATAAGGGGCTGGCAACATTTCACTCTGCATAGCCAGCAGCAGTAACCCTGCAGCTGCTTCTACAATCAGAAAACAGCAGAATTGTGCCCGGGTGCTCCTGCGTGTAAACATAGAAGGGAGACAGATCTGTGCTGCTCTGGACTAGTTCATAGAAGACTAGATTCAACTGTAACAAACCTCCAGCTGTGAGAGGAGAAGAGATCAGTGCTCTGAGTTCATAGAAGACTGTCTAGACTGAATGCAGGGCTGTGGTATGTAAACATACAGCTCTTACAAAATAAGACTGCATAGGGAGAGGACAGTGACATGTGGACTCAGACAGAGAGGGGGGGAAGAGCACACTGACTCGGGAGCGTGTATGAACAGTGAAGGGGTGGATGATGTCATCCCCCGTCAGTTAAGAAACACTCAGCTTGGAGGGGAAGAAACGCCCCTGGATTTGTAGAGCTGTGAAACTGAAAAAACACACGAACTGATGAAGCGATACATCCCCTTTAATGCATTCCCCTCAGTATGGCGATGTGGATGATATCACTACAGCTGGAGCATACACAATAAAGTCAGGTGGTCATTTTTCATAAATTATTCTCAAGCCATGTCAATGACTGCTCTTGACGATGACCAAAAATGACAGGCGGATGGCAGCAAATGGTCATTTGAGATAGCTTCTTCATGAAGTTTATGCAGTAACGGAGCTGTACTTACTTCTGTCTGAATTCACAAAGATATGTAATGTAAAATACATACTAAAGGGCTTTTATACCACTCACATGGCTTAAACTAGGATAACCTCAAGCTGAACATGTCACCATCATTATCATCAACATGAAGTTAACTTAAAGATGTACAAATTATTACTGAAGTCTTATTAATTTGTACAGCATAGCACAGTGTAATAACTTGTGCCTGGAACATAATGAGTCCATTACTAAAAATATAATAATAATAATAAGGAAATAACAGATCACTTAGCAGTAATTGTACAACCTTTGTCATGCAAAGCAAACATCCGTTGTATTTAATAACCTCAACTACCGTATATGTCCTCTGGTTATGCTATATATACATGCGAGTACATCCCTCACATTTTGATTAGTATTGTATGATACCGTGGGACAAAACTGAAGATATGACACATTGATACAATGTAAAGTAGTCAGTTTACAGCTTGTATAACAATGTAAATTTGCTGTGCCCTCAAAAAACGTCAACACACAGCCATCAATACCTAAACCGCTGGCAACAAAAGTTAGTACACCCCTAAATAAAAATGGACAAATTGGGCTCAAAGTGTCAATATTTTGTGTGGCCAAGTTGAACTTCCAGTGACCAGTATGAGGGAGTGTGAGAGTGATAACATGTTGTATATATACACACATACACACACACACACACACACACAAAACCACACAGTGCCGGACTGAGGTGCCTAAGGCTCACCAGTAAAATTTCATTCTGGGGGCCCATTTCTGGAGTTGATTATGGGCCCAACAGTGGCGTTGATTCTGGAGACCCACACTACAGCTGCTCTACATTCCTCTTGTATTCTGCCTCTTACGTTTTGCCTCACCTAAGAATGTAAATGTGATTTATAAGAAACCCAAGGTTTGCCATGCTCAGAGGCCAAACAGAGGTTTCGATGTTGCCCTGTGGGCCAGTTCGAGCCTGTACACACATATACATACACACACATGCATCAAACAAGGACTTAACATGTTCAGGGATGTTTCTAGTGTTTGTAATCTACATAAAACCCTATATTTGGGAGATCTGAGACCTAAGAGGAACATCATACAATAATAACTCCTGTAGAACTGACCCATTTTGTCATATGTTACACATCCAACATATACAGATTCAGCATTGTCACACATTATAGGCATTTATTTCTATGTACATTACACTCTCATACTTCCCTTTTGTGAAAACAGCAGTAATAGAATTCCTTGATGGTCCTTCTTTCTGGCCAGCTCCTATTTTCCTTTCATTTATTGCTTAAAGGGGTTGTCTCACTATATCGATTCATCTGACCTCAGTCCTGTTTTTTTGGTTCCATTTTGAATTCAGGGGTGTGTTTACTGGCTTCTACTAGGCTACAGTAGAAGCCAGGTCTGTAGCTATAGCAACCAGTGCTGTCAGCCTATCAGGAGAGATCACACAGGTCTGTAGCTATAGCGACCTGAGGAGCTAATGCAGCCCATATAAGAGGGGATAACTCAGAATAGGTAGGACACTGCTAATGGACACATATTGCAAAGTGACTTGTTTTTGCAAGATCCTTAACATAAGAAGCAATCCTTGTAGTGAGACAACCCCTTTAAGGTCTAAATGTGATCTACAGTAGCACCATTATACTCCACAGAACTGTATAGAGATTATCATTATTACTGTCCCCATTGGGACTTACAGTCTAGGTTCCAGATTAACCTATGATGATGTTTTGTGTGGAAGAAACTTGTGCAGATGTTGTCCTTATGGGATTTGAACCCAGCGCTGCAAGGCATGAGTGTAAACCACCGGGCCACTGCTCACAGGCACCTAGCTCACATTTATGTCTGGTAAGTAGCTGTTAGAAGTAGCTTGGGAAAGTATCCCTCTGTATCCCCTCTAAAAATATACAGCAGTATAGGCTGCAGCCTTGCATTAGAAGTATATTTCGGACGCATGCCTGTGATATAAGTCAGACGGAAGGTGTGTGTTATAGTGTGAACAGACACTAAGTTAGGTCATAACTATGATAGGGATGCTACTTTGATTACCTCTATATCACTGCAAAATTATAATCCCTATTAAAACATAACTTTTACTAAATTATCTAAAATTATACTTACTAAACCCCTATAATCGACCACCCCACACCTAAAAGTACAGCATACTAAAATTCATCCATCAGTGGAGTAATGCCCTGTTGAAGGGGCGGCTCGCTTTAATGACAGATAATATCATATATACGTTGTATTACAATTCTTTAAACACAGCTATCCCAACGCGTTTCCCCCATTTAATTTTGGGTTCATCAGGGGTTTCAAAAAACTCCTTTCGCTGTAGATAAGAATACGCTATATACAACGCAAATACAATCTATCTTTGACGAATTATCACCCCTATGGGTGAGATAGAAAATGATGATACTTAACTTAGGGAAGCTGCCCGGTATAAAGTGATAATCCTCGCAGCCCCTTTGGTATGCTGGCAACCAGGATAGAAGGGATACAGAATGATTTATTTCTGCCCCCCCTTAAATACCTTAATTTGGCCCTTTGATGTTAACAAATCCCCTAACATTTCGGTAATGGTGTAGTTGTTTTAGTTATTGCCGGGTTCTACTTCACATTGCGCACATCTCCCTCCCTTTATCAGTTTGGCTTTCCGGAATTTGTATTGGGCATCCCCGGAAACTAGATAAAATGTTTTCCGATTTGCTTCGGCGAAAGCAAACACTATGCTAAAAATAACCCCCATACTAACGGCGCAGTCCGGGTCCTGAAGAAAGGTTATGCGCCGTCGGGAAAAAAGCCTGGCAAATGCGCATGTTTTAAAATGGGCATGCTATCGGCGCCTTTTAAATATTACATTGCTCTCATTGAAAAAGAAAACCGGTCACCTCCAGCAAGCGCCCCCCGGAGACCCAACCAACAATGCGGCAGTGAGTCAGTCTCCATAAAAAAATTAAAAGCACACTAAACTATCCCCCCCGCCCCACCAATGGCTGCTAAGCAGCCCCAGATTTCTTAAAGTGTGACTGTGTAAGGATATCTAGGGGGAAATAGGGGAAATTAATTCGGGGCCAAAATAAATTGGGGAAAAAAAAATTCATTGTTTAAGCTGACAGAAATTATCAGATAAAAAGTAATCAATAAATTTAAAATGAAAAGTAGTGTATAATAAGATGCATACAATAGTAGCTTTGAAAAATCAAATACGGGCCTCTGTGGAGAGTACGAAAAAAACCCAGAGGAATAAAAGCCCCAAGTATGAGTTTACTCAATAAAATCCAAATTGCAAATTCATTAAGGCCCTTTGGAAAAAATGATTCCCTTACGGTAGACCCAATGGGCTCTTACACAGAATTCGTCTATCCCTTTTCCCCCCTCTTGGGACGGTATCATACCTCCTGATCAAAAAAGCAGGTTCCATTTCCATTGTATGTTCCCAAATTGTCGACTACTGGCGTGTCTTTCTTTTACGTATGTGATGTTCTCCCCCCTTTTTTGAATGCCCTCTTTGTTTTTCCAATATAATTGTGGGCAGGGAATTGAAATAAAAAACTACCCCTTCTGCCCTGCAATTGGCAAAAATCAGGATAAAGAATTGTTTTCCATTTGAGGACTTGTAAAGGATTTTTTGTAAAATTTTTGGGCAGGTACAACCCCTGCCCAATTTAAACAACCTATGGTTTCCTTTAAGCAGGTTCCCTTGAGGGGGTTTTGGTGTATAATGACTTGGATCAGTTTCTTTAATGGATCTACCCCCCGATAAGTAACAAAGGGGGAGCGGGGGGAAACCCCCCAAATTCTGGTCCAACTCAGTTTTTCCCCCAAAAATTTTTTTTTAGAAAATCCCCAACTTTTTAGATTTTTGTCATCAAAAAATGGCGGCACGTGTTTGTGTTTCTTTATTCCTGGGATTTACCCCGTAATAATGTCGTTTTTTCTGTTTTTGAGATGCCTTGGGTGATTCCAAAAATTTAGGGATTCCTGGACTAAAAAATCTTTCTTCAATATCCTGGCTGCCTTTAAAAATCCTTTTTTGGAGCAGTTTTTTGAACGGGGAAAGACCCCTTGGTATTCCCCTTTTAAAAAGGGAATGGTGAAACTTTCCAAAGTAGCAGTGTTTGTTGCTGTGGGTTTCCTATACATGTCCCTTTGGATTTGCCATCCCGATCTTTAAATAAAAACATCTAAAAAGGGTAAACAATTCTCTTGCATTCAAATGTGAAGTGCATACTATCTCGTTTTTATTGAGCTGTGCGACGAACTCCTCAAAATCACCCTTGCACCCTTCCAGGGGATAAAAAAAGTATCAATGTATCCCCAGAAAAAATCTGGGGGGGCACTATCATTAGGTTGGGACACCAAAGGGGGCTCCCACCAGCCCCGGGAACCCAAATTTGCTAAGGGGGGGCGCAAAAATCCCCAATTTCGGTGCCCCTGGTGGGGAAGGGCTTTTTACGAAAAACAAAATAATTGTGCTAAAAACAAAATCCAGTAGTCTGTGACAAAGGATTATGGCCTGGAAATTATACTTCTTGGACAAAAATATTCAATGCTTGAATTTCCAATTTCATGTGGGATTTATTATAAACTTTCCAAAATCTATGAACCCCCAAAAAACTTCGTTATTGACTGTAAAATTTCCCCTTCAGGGCTGTGAGTAAATAGAGGTGGGCTTTATATAAGGGCAATGTGGTTACAAATTTCCCGTAAGATGTTATTTATAAATCCCCACATTTTGGTAATTGACCTCGCCTGGCTATTGGGCTGCCTTTTGGGGGTGCAGCCCTTATGAAATTTTGGGGTCGAAAAAAGTAGGTTTTTTAGATTAGATGGCCCCCATAAATTTGAATTTTTTACTTTGATTACCTCCAAAGTTTTCCCATGGGTTCATTCTGAATTTTATTATGACCCTATGATTTACAAACAAAAAGAAATATGTTACACAAATTGATACAGTCATAATAACTATGACTTATAATTATGATAGTCATAATAATTCTGAAATGGATAGATATCATATACAAAGCAGGGAACTGCATTTAATAAATAGCACAATTATGATTGTCGGTATGGTTTTGCTACAGGGCTTGATGATCCATATCTGATGCCAAGCAAAGAAAATAGAAATGTATCTGATTATCTGAAACAAGCATTCAGAAGTAACATGCTGTGACAGATTTAACCCTTTCCTGAGCACAGTTATTTTTGGTGCTAAAAAAAATTTCAGCTCTATTTTTCCAAAGATCAATAACTTTTTTTTATTTTTCTGTTGACATAGCCATTTAAGGGTGGCATGTCCCCATGGCACAGGTTTGCGGCCAGTTTTTCAGACGGTTTGCGGTTTTGAGCACAATGGGCTCCTATGGAAAATCTGTGCAGCAGTCCCCACTGCACAGGTTTTCCACCCGTCTGTTTTTCTGCCCGCACGCCGCCCGAAAAACATTGTGCTTGCACATTCTTCTGTTCGGTTTTCCGACAGAATATGTGCAAGTGAATGTAAAGGGGGAGGGCGTGGAGAAAAGCCATTCCCCCCTCCCTCCCACGCCTGTGTGCACGGCACACAAACCGGACAAATATCGGTCAGATAAACCGACTGGTATTTGTCCTGTGCCGTGTAAACGGGCCCTTATGGTTGTTTTAGTTGAGAAGTGTTGTATTTTTAATAGTGTAATAATGTATCGGGAAAGCAAACAAAAATATTTGTGGGGAAATGGGAAAAAACACAATTGCACCATTGGTTTTCTTCAGTATTATGAAGTATAAATTACATACTACATGACAATATAAAAAAAAATATACAGTTGTGAAGTTTTGATACTGTTAAGAGAATGAAAACTTTTTTCTTAATCTCTTTTTGTATTGCCATTTTCTAATACCAATAATTCCTTTTTTACTTGTGGGCTTGTTTTTTGTAGTTGTAGATTGGAACTGGTTTGGGTTGCATATGATTTCATGCCTGTGTACTTTTGAAAAATATTTCTGCAACTGAATTTTTTAGTCAATCCAGTGTCCTCATGGACATTTACCAGTATATTGCAGTATAGTGTACTATACTGTGTCCACACGATAAAGGTAAAAAATACGCGCCAGATTCTGAATCTTAAAACCGCATCATCCGACGAGTATTTGAACAGCATTTTACACAAGATCAGGAGGATTTTTTAGGCTTGGTTTTTTTGGCCTGGATTTTGGCTTAAATATTTTAATCATTTTTGCATCATAGGGCACAGTTGAGTTTTTCATGCAAAAAAAAGCTTTCTGGTCATTTTTATGCCATCTCATAAACTTCAATAGTAAATTTACAGCCGTTTTCCAAGTGAAATATGGTGGAAGACTGAGCATGTTCTAAGTTTTTTTTTTTTTTTTTAAATGGCCCTTTTGAAATCCAACCTCAGAAAATCGTGTGGACCGAGTTGTGTGGGCTACAACTCGGATTTTCAATTGAGGTCAATGGGGATGGTTTTACGGTTGTTTTTCTGATTTTTTTTTTTAAATACAAAAACAGCAAAAAAATTATTAATCCTTCAACAAAAAGGGAACAAATAAAATAAAAAATAGACAACTTATAACAAAATACAAGAACAAAACTAGATACAATATGGAATCAAAATTGGAACAAGCTGGAGATATATGCATTGCATGTCCATATTTGATACATATGTTCATATTCATATTAAAGAGGCCTAAGTATACTAAAGCTCTGTTGTAATGAAATGTGCACCTGTATGGTATGTGCAGCACATGATCAGGACACATTTTCTATCACATGTTAACAATGGTTCCATTCTCTTGCCAGAAGTAGAGACTGTAAAATGGGAAATAACTTAAACACAAAGAAAGCATTTAGACATCATAAGAAAATGATTTAGCTTTATCTACATAAATCTATTTAAAGGGTTGTCTCACAACGATTAGGGCACATGGACATAGTAGAGGTCTGTTAGCCACAGAAACTAGGAAGGAGCGGCTTTCCGTTTATTGACATCCCCTTAATTAAAATATAACAGACCAGATTTTATAACAGATGAATTTACTTAATTTCATTTCACACACATTGGTACAAAATCTTAATGACTTTAGATACTTAAAGTGGTTCTCCGGGATATTTTTAATTGTTTTAGAGATCACAACTGTAGTATATTAAACTTTGTAATTCATACTTATTAAAAAATTATTTACCTGTCCTGCTGTGCAGAACTAGGTAAAGAGCCCTGCCCTCTCTTCCCCTCTATCTCCTGAAGCCATGCGACATTCACTGTTCACATGGCCTCAATGAATGTTTTGTCATCACTCAGTGGGTGGGCTTTGAAGCCAGGCTCAGCTCAGAAACACTTTCATGTAATGGGAGTGACCTGAGCAGAGAAACATCTGGCTGCATTCACTGTTTCCAGTCTGTAGTTTGAAAGTGAATAGAAGTAATTACATTAGACTAATGATAGAGGAGGAGAAACTATTTGTTTATCAGTAATGGGAGCAGATCACAGCATTTCAGAGCTGGGGGGTTGTGAACTGATGTCATGAAAATGATGACTGCAGCTCTTGAGTCCTAGTTGTCATCATTTTAATGATAGCAAGTACAGAGCTAGGGGCATTACACACTTATGTCAGTACAATGTCTAGCAGTGATAACTGTGGAGGGAAGTCCTAGATTGCAGTACAGTCTGGGTCTTGTAGAAAAGAGATGTTGGAGAACTACTGACACTCCCATATGCAGGAAGTTTTACTGCAAAAAGTGGACCTTATGATAGATGAATAAGGAGGCAAACGAACCGAAACACATCTACAGTACGGCACAACAAAAGTCTAAAAATGGCAGTAAAAATCCTGATTTTACCGCAATTTTTGTGCAGCCATGTACAGCATTAATTGCTGTCTTCCTGCACCAAAAACGCATTAAAAAACGGCAGTTAAGACGCACCAAAAACGCACTGTGTGAAAGCACCCTAAACCTGCAGCAGATTTGTCACAGTGGCTCCTGCTGCTTGATAAATTGGTGCAGAATTATACATGTCGGAATTTCAGACCATTTTTTTTTTTTGCTTACTTTCTATGCCAGGATTTTGGAGCATCTTTGGCATATCGCATTACATTGTAGCCACGTCCACTTTCCCACAAAGACACCTCCACTTTTGGTAAGCCATGCCCACCTAACAAACAGAAATTGTGTTAAGCCCATAATAAATGTGTCTACAACAGGCTGCACCAAAATTGCACCACTTTTTGGTGCATTAAGACACTTTTCTGGTACAACCCCATTGGTAAATGAGGGTCGTAGTCTTGTAAAGCATAGCAGTACCCTTAGGCTATGTTCACACGGTGTATGTGCAGGGCGTAATTACGCCCCGCAATTACGCCGTGTGACCGGGGGCGGGAGCGAGGGACTGAGCAGGGGGCCGGCACTTCGCCGGCCCATAGACTTGAATTGCCAGCGGCACGTATACGCCGCTGGTAATTCACATGTCAATTATCTCCCCGCCCGGCGGCTTCGCCGGGCGGGGAGAGGAGACGTAATCCATAGTTAACTATGAGACATGTGAATTACCGTAATGAATGGGCCGTTTTTGGCCTGTAATTGGCGCAAGTCGGTGCGTAATTACGGACCGAAATACGGCCCATTTTAAGCCGTGTGAACATGGCCTTACCTGACCAGCTCACCAACTGATTTTCTGTAGCATTACTTAGACTGCACTGTACCATGTCACTGAGCTTTCTAATCTTAAAACCCCTAAAAGACTCAAAGGTGCATCATATACTACTGTGACTTGTAGTAGTTTTGGTATCCAGACATTTTTTTTTAAGAAGGTCAAACTTAAGGCCTTCTGTCCACCAATATTCTCATAATAAACAAGCCCAAATGTTCTGTCAGGTCACAGGTCAAGTTTTCAGGGCACCTCACAGGGTTCCAACACAAACGTCTGTTCTGCCACCAAAATACTGCACTACAAAGTCTCTTAGACTCCACCTAATATATTAGCATTGTGGTGCAGTGTTTCAGTACCACAACAATCAAACCTATATCAGTGTCAGGTACTTATATGTAAAGATATGTGAACCTCTATAAATTAAATAAAAGCTTACAAAAAATAGCAGACAACAGTAGCAAATCCCATAGTGGAGCCTATATATTGAAGAGTCTCATAAAACCCATCATTAGTTGGTTGTGGTATAAAAGACTGGAATAAAGTATAAGAAATGAATGAAGTATAATAAAGTGATCTCTTTTCTTTAGTTCATACATTTGTTAATAGAAAGAAGTCTTCAGTATGCATGGCTCTAGTAATTAGTCAAAGGGCTGACATAGTAATAAGTATGCAGGCTATATGGTAATTAGGCAATGCCCTCTGAAATGCTTTCCATTATCTACACCCAGGTGCTGTAAACTCATTGGCATCACGAACTGCAAGTCTATTCTCGAATATTGTGAGGAGCAACACATTAGAACCATTTAGGAAGACTTATGTCTAGTTGGGATACAGATCCTCAGAATCAATAAGAGGAGCATTATTTAGTTAAAGGGGTTGTACAGAACATATAAAAATGAAATACTAAGCTGCTGTTGCCCAATAAAAATTCACTTTCTTCTTCTTCCAGATGGGACATCTCCGCTGCAGCCACTGAATGACTGCAGCGGTCATGTGCCTTTAATTTACATCACCGTTCGGAAGTAAACAGCTATAAAACTGTGATGTAAGCAGAGGTTGTGAATCAGTGAATGCAGCGGTGATATCCAGTTTAGTAGAAGACAGAAAGTAAACAGAAGAATGGGTTGAGCCAGCACTAGAACAGAGCTGAGGAGGAAGGGGAGTATAGGTGCCAGCACCTTACTATTTTATTTTTATGTGATCCATGCAACCCCTTTAAACTAGAGCTAGCTATGGTAAGACAGTTAGTGGAGATCTAGTCAGGTTGGAGATATTTTACCATAATCTATATATTTATTCTTTCCAGGTAGTTGCTACCCTTCTGATTCTGACCGGACCTATAAGAGACCTTCCCTCATCACTGTGAGCCTTAGCAATTTGGTTCCTGGGATATGCTAATATATATGATATTATATATTCCTGCTGCTTGATTGCTGACCCAAATTGCTGCCGCCTACCCCGCCCTTAGCCAGTCTACAGATGCTGCTTAATTTTCCATCAGCTTTGGAATCATTGGGCCATTTGTGTACCAGATCCTGCAGTGAGGGATGCCTGTTGTAGCTTATCTCTGTTCTATCTAGTAGATGAGGGTCCTGAACAACTGCCCCATTTAACATAGAATTTAATAATAGGACATTTGAAAATGGTGTTTCTTAACCAGACATCCGGTTAAAATAGCCTCTTTTTAAGCAACTCCTTCCAAACTCGTATTTCAATAATTTAAGGGCTTATTTTTTGCACGACAGGTTTTTTTTTTCTATGTAACAGTTCTAGGTTCCATACAATGTATTGACATTTTCTTAGCCTTTGAAAAATAACTGTGTGTCCTCATATTCTGACACCCATAAATATTTCATTTTTTGCCAACTGAACTCAAAGGAGGCTTGTTTTTGGTGGGGAAAGGTGTAGTTTTTTTGGTACCAATTTTGGATAAATACATTTTAATTACTTCTTATTCCATCTTTTTGGTAGGTGAGGTAACCACAATCCACAATTGTGGCATTTTTTTCATATTACTATGTGGAGCAAATACATGGTTGGATTGGCCAACCAGATGTCCTACAGACACAAAGGGTGGGCCTCTGAATAATTTCCTTTGGTGGGAAGTTCAAGCTGACAATGGACAAATAAAATATTTTAATTAGATATCACCGGAGGAGGTAATACTATACATGCTTTACTTATTTAATTATTATTTCTTTACATGACAAATAATAAAACTGGTATTTTGACCTTTTAATATTTGTCTTTTCAATAGATTTTTTTCAAACAACTTTTTTATTTTAGTCCAACTAGAATTTATGATTTAGTATTGCTGCTAAACAGAAGGTTTCTTACTACTTACAGACGAAAGTCATTTTCATACTGTATATGAGTTAAAAGATCATTACTTCTGATATACTGGGGGTCATTTGACCAGGAAATAAGTCACACGAGTCCTCATAACCAAAGTAAATGTTTGTCTTTCATACTTTGCGATTCTGACAAAAGGTCAGTTTGGTATATACACGTATGTACTGTAAATGACCCACTAGTTCTTACATTTTGTTCTTTGTAAGCATATTATTAAGGGAATGTGATCAGAAGCCTCTCTAAAATGATAATGTGAGGTCTTTCCCATATAAAGTGTGCAGCCTGGAAAAGACTATTATGGTATGTACACTTTACAACCATGTTTTACTGCCTAAAGGCAAATACATTTAAACGCAGAATAAAGTCTACTATGCTATTCTTTATTTTTTTGCAATTTACAGTCATATACAAGTCCAACGGAGGCAAAAGGACACTTTTAGTCTCTGTCGAGTTAAAGAGCCCAATGGATATGCCTATGTGTACACTAGGAGCTTTTCCCAGCATACACGCTAAATGGAGATCACTAATGTGATCTGAAAACCCCTTAAGCAATACAGAATAAAAAGAAAGAAGGTAATCTTACATCTCTCTTATTATTCGTCCTAATAAAAAAAGTGGAAAAAAAAAAAACCAAATTTTACTTAATGTTTCAATGTGAAAGTGCTATTTTTCCTCCAAGTAACATTTAAAGCAAAAAAGGGGAAAAAGTTTTGAACTTTTGACCTTTAGGCTCACATCTCAAATCCACTACAGCTGTCATGGTTACTGTGCTCACGGTCGCTTTTGATCTACCTTGTGTTTGCCATGCAGTTTTTTCTGTTTGCCTGGCCCTGCTGTTGCACCCCAAAGCCCCCCTCTGTTCCCCTGGCTTTTAGGGGTGGCGGCCCCCCTCCTTTTATTTTTCCCGTGTTTGTTCAGTGGGTGTGGCTTTTTAGCCAATCACCTTTTACCCGGGGCTTTATTAAGCCCCCTTCCCACACTGGGGCCCGATCCTTGTGCTTGCTGATTTATTTTTCCAAAGGGTTGGTCATCTAGTTTTATGTTTGTGTCTGTCTGCCTTGTTTGTTTTAGCTTTTGTTTTGCCGGTTTTCCCTTTCTTTTTCATAGCCATAACCCTAGCCATAGTTCATGTTGTGTCCTGCCTGTTCCTTGTCCATGTCTGCCTTGATAGTTTCTGCCATGTATCCTGTGTAGTCCAAGAAATAGGTGAAGAAGCATCAAATTCAAATTTGATTGGTGGTCTTGTAGTACCTCTCTACAGTACAATGTGGTGCTACATGTCCTGTGCTGTATATGTGCCAGGATGAGTGGCTCCTTTGGGCAAAAGGTGAAGATGGCCCCATTTTCTTTCATTCTGGAATACTGTTTACTGTATAAAGTACTTGACCCAAAGGAGCTCCTATTTTCATCAACAAAAGTAATTTACAGCTTTTGGTTGCTTTTTCTAGCTTTTATATGTAAGCACTTGCTTTTCTTTAATTGTTATTTCTTAAATTTTTTTTAAATTATAATTTTCAATTTTTTTTTCATAAAAGGGGGGACATTTTTTTTTTCCCGGGCTTGGAGCCAATAACCAATTTTCCATAGTAAGGTTCTCAAGTTCTAGAGGTTTCAACTGAAAACGGTCATCCCAGAACCCCAAATTTTTTTTTACAGGCAGTTTCCCCGGTTACGGCCCTTTCAAAAAATTGATATCCCCTAGTTACGAAGGGGACTTATGGGGGTTTAGGGCAATATGCGATGTTTAAAACAAATCCCATCAAGCCCCGAACATCGAAAAAGCCACAAAAATCTGCCACTCCCCCTCCCCGGGTGCCCCAGCACAGCAGTCTTCCACTGCTTCTGTCGCCTACCCACTTCAGTCTTCCTGCCACATGCTCAGTGCCAGCCTTTTCCCCCCCAAAGTCACTTTATGTGAGCAGGGGCATGTACTAAAATTTTATGGGTGCTGAAATTTGTAAGGGGTTCAAATCTGCTTTTTGTGGCCGGGCCCGACAATTTTTCAAATTCAAAAACAGCTATTGGAAAAAAAAAAGTGTCAACCCTGCCACAGCCCCATTTTAAGAAAAACCTGGGCACATTTGGTTGTGCCCCCCTTGCTGAGGGGAGTGCAACCTTTTCCGACCGCGTTCCCAGCGCTGTGTCCCCCTTTTTCTGTAAGATGCAGCAGTTTTAGAGCTTTACCCCTCAATCCTTTTCCCCAAACAGGTTTTGCCCCACCCCCGAGGTTTTGCTCCGCCCCCTGGCAGTTTTTACCCATGTTTTTTTACCCCCAATTTTAAAAAAATAGGGTTTAAACAGTTGAAGTGGGCGTAGGGTAGCCTCCCGGTGGGCGGGGTTTTTAAAAAAAAATGACTCCTTTAAAGACTCTTAATAACTCTTCTGGTTAAAACTGCAGATTTTAGCATTAAATATTCTAAAACCCGCATCTTACCCGAAAAAGGGAAAACAGCGGGAAACGCAGGTCTGACACTAGCTTTTTTCCGCCCTCAGCAAAGGGGGGGGGAAAAAAATATTGAAAAGGCCCTCTTTAAAAACACCCCCCCCGTTAAAATTTTCCCGCCCCTTTTAAAAAAAAGTACATGCGGGTGTTGGGGTGCTTGTACTTTAAAGGAACTATAAGGTTTAGCATTCCAAACCCCCATGTACTAAATATAACCTATTCCCACTTACATAAAAAAATTTCCCTTTTAAGAACAAAAAATACTGCCCCTATCCCATAAAAACCTGGGGGACTTTTCCTCTACTTTTATGGGATCCCCCCCCCCCTTTATTTTTGTATTAAAACAACCTTTTTATAAAATAAACTATGTTTTGTTACACATTGTTTGGGGTTTATTTTTTTGCTCTTTTCAGCCAACAGCTAGCACCTCAAATAAATGGCTCTACTTTGCTAATCAAAGGATGGGAACCGAATGACATCATGCACAGTGCAAGAAGACTAATGTCTCACATCAGTAGTGAGCAATTTGCCATTCTCACTAGGTGTATATTTTCTTGATTTGCTTAGATTCTGATGATTCAAAATGTGTTTTTTTTTTAACACTTAGTCTATTGAATCCCCAATTTTCAGTATCAGTTTGACAACCTCCTCACATTACTTCAGAATCTTAAGATCTACCTTCTAAAATGTAATTAATGGTACGTGGTTTCCTGTTTGCTCACATGATCAACAGACGCTGTCACCCACAAATACTGTGAGCTCATCTGAAACACTGGGCTTTTCTGAACCTTTTCATAATGACATGTTAGAAAAATTAGAAGAAAAGTTTAGCTCTTAATCCAAAAATGTTCTCAGAGTTGTGGACGAAGCCAAAGTAAAGGCTGAACCAAAAGATTGGCTAAAAACCATGTCTGCTTTCTTTCACCACTGGCCATAGTAGTCCGCAGATTGTGTATGGTGTTGTAGTACAGCAAACTGTGACCACTCCACATAGTTCCAGTGTTCTTTATGTAAACATGGTTCTCCTGAAGAAGTGATTCCCACAGAAACAGGGTTTGGGTTCTGGGTGGGGCCCATTTTAAAATTATTTGGGTTTTGTGAATTGACAATGCTTGTACATGTTCTGTTCTTACTGTTATGGAAAACACCTGTATACATGATGTGTATCTATATTGATTTGAATGCACCACCTGTTGGCATCTCTTATTGATGCTACTAGGCTCAGTTTTTATTGGCTACTCCTGTTTACTACTCCTATTGGCTACTCCTGAAAAATTAATTATTAATAATTAAAGATTTTGTACTTTATTTAATTTATAGATTGTTTACTCCTATATTAAAATATATTGTTGTAGGGAGGCTGCAGAAAGTCGTAGGTCTCTGCCACTAAACTATATAAAACACAGTAAATGATGTCTTCTGCTGTGTATTTTGATTGGAAAGCTTCTATAAATATATAGTCGTAGTAATCACTTTATATCAGCCAATCCTCCCGTAAAAGGGTATCTTTTTCTCCCTTCAAATCACAACTTTAAAAAATAACCCGGGTTTCACTCAAAACCCGTCCGTATGTTTGTGTACTCCAAAATCGGGGGATACTGTGCAAAAGCGGCGCATGAGGAAGGTTTAAACCCGTTGGGGGTTAACGGGCCCCTATGGATTTAAAAGCATCAAATTTAAAATAACAAATTTTTTAAATTATTAAGTTTTGTATGTGAAGTACTACTTACATGTTATATATTTAAGATTATTTTTTTTTGGGGAAAAAAAGGAAAAAGGTTCTTGGGTTTGGGAGTTCAGACAATTTTTATTTCTGGGGGGGGGGGGGGGGGCCAGACCTTGATTTAAAATTTGGGTCAGCAGGGGACAAGTTTGGGGATTTCTTTAATAAGTTTGAGCGCTTCAATATAAGGGGTTGTTTTACACAGTTTTGGATCCGTTTTTTATGCTTTTACGGGTCCCTTTTTTTTACCAGGAAAACTGCATCCCGAAAAAGGGATCCCCAAAAACGCAACAGCTAGGGTTTTTTTTGGGTCCGTTTTTTTTTGCTGTTTGGATTGGGGTTTTTAAAGGGTCCGTTTTTTTGAAAGCACTTTTAATGCCTGGTTTTCTCTCTCTCCTCCCCATCACAGCCCCCCCCCAAAAACCCCCCCGGGGACCCCTTTACAGCCCCCCCCACAGTCCTCCCCAGTGTCCCATCCCCCCTGCCCTCCCCCACAGTCCTCCCCCACATTCCCATCACAGGCCCTTTTCCCCCTCCCAAAATGTCCCCTCACCAGCCCCCCTCCCAGCCTCCTCCCCCATGTCCAATTTACAGCCCTCCCCTCCACACTGTGCCGATCACAACCCCCCTCCACCCTTTCCTCCTCCACCTGTCCGATCACAGCCCCCCCCTCCCCAGCCCTCCTCCACAATGTCCGAAACACAAACCCTCCTCCCTTTTCCCCTCCCCTGTCCATCACCCCCCTCCTCCTCCCAAATGTCCGATCCGCCCTTTTTCCCGCCCCCCTTTCCCCCTCCAAAACTGTCCCCTTTCCCGCCCTCCTCCTTTCCCCACTGTCCCCAAACGGCCCCCCGCCCCCTCCCCCACAATGGGCCATCCAGCCCCCCCCCCCCTCACAGCCCTCCTCCTCCACACTGACCGATCCAGCCCCCTCCTTTCCCCACTGTCCCCATCCAGCCCTCTCACAGGGCCCCCCCCTCCACCTGTCCGATCCCAAAACCCCCCCTCCTCCCCACTGGGCCGATCCAGCCTCCTCCCAAACCCCCCACAGTCCGATCCAGCCCCCCTTTTCCCCCTCCACGAGTCCCAAGGCAAGCCCTCCTAACCTCCCCACTGTCCCAACCCAGCCCCCCCTCCCCTCCACACTGTCCGATCCCAGCCCTCCTCCCCCCCACACTTCCGATCCAAACCCTCCCCCTCCCACAAATGGGCCAAACGCAGCCCTCCTCCTCCACCTGTCCTTTACAGCCCCCTCCTCCACCCCTGTCCAAACACGAGCCCTCCTCCTCCACATGTCCAAACCAGCCCCCCTCCTCCCACTGTCCAAACCAGCCCTCCCCTCCACACTGTCCAAACCAGCCCTCCTCCCCCACACTGTCCGAACGCCCCCGCCCCCCTCCCCCACACTGTCCCATCCAACCCTCCTCCTCCACACTGTCCAAACCAGCCCTTCCTCCACACGGGCCAAACCAGCCCTCCTTCCTCCCACCCGATCCAGCCCCCCCTCCTCCCACTTCCGATCCAGCCCCCCCCCCTTTACCAGGCCCCCTCCTCCACCTGTCCGGGTCGAAACCCCCTCCTCCACAATTTTCCATCCAAGGGCCCCCCCTTCTCCACCAATTTTTCCCATCCAGCCCTCCTCCCCCCCTCCACACCCGTCCAAACCCCGCCCTCCTCCTCCAAAACTGTCCGATCCAAAACCCCTCCTTCCACACTGTCCTTTCCCGCCCCCCTCCTCCAACTGTCCAAAAACCCTCCCCCTCCTCCTCCCCAAGGGCCAAACACCGCCCTCCCCCCCCCTCCCCACACTGTCCCCATCCAACCCTCCTCCTTTCCAAAACTGGGCCAAACCAGCCCTCCTCCCCACACTGTTCCAAACCAGCCCTCCTCCTCCACCCCTTTTCCCAACCAGCCCTCCCCCTCCAAAACTGTCCGATCCAAACCCCTCCCCCCCTCCACACGTCCCCATCCAGCCCTCCCCCCCCCCACAATGTTCCCAAACCCAGCCCTCCTCCTCCACACTGTCCAAACTCAGCCCTCCTCCTCCACACTTCCATTAAAAGCCCTCCCCTCCACACTTCCGATCACAGCCCCCCCCTCCCCAAACCCCCCTCCAAAAACTGTCCGATCCCCAGCCCTCCTTCCCCCACAAATGTCCATCCAGGGCCCCCCTCCTCCACACTGTCCCATCCACTCCCTCCTCCTCCTCCCCACTGTCCGATCGCAGCCCTCCTCCTCCACACTGTCCGATCGCACCTCTCCCAAAAGCCCCCCCCTCCACACTGTCCGATCACAGCCCTCCTCCTCCACACTGTTCCCATCCCAGCCCCCCCCCTTTTCCCCCCCAAAATGTCCAAACCAGCCCTTCCCCACCCCCCCTCCACCATGTCCATCCCCCCCCAAGCCTCCCCCACAAGGCCCCCCCCTCCACCCCCAGACCGGGTCCCCAGCCCCCCCCTCACAGCCCTTCCCTCCACCCTGCCCCATCCCCAAGCCCTCTCACAGCCCCCCCTCCACACTGTCCAAACCACCCTCCTCCCCCACACTGCCGATCACACCCCCCCTCCTCCACACTGTCCAAAAAAAAGCCCTCCCCCCTCCCAAAACTGTCCAAAAACCCGCCCCTCCTCCTTCCCCTTTCCCCAGCCCTTCCACCTCCCCTTGGGGTTCCAGCCCCCCCCTCCAACCCCCGAAACCAGGCCCCCCTCCCCCTGTCCCAAACCCGCCCCCCTTTAAAGGATGCCCTTTCCCGCCCCAATACGTCCACCCCAGTTAAACCTTTTACAGGGGACAAAAACCCTCCTTTTCCCCAATGCCTTTTACGCCCCCCTTCCTAAAACGCCCAAAAAGTTCCCCTTTCCCCAACTTCCCATCAAAAACCCTCCTCCCCCAAACCACCCAGCCCCTCCCCCCCTAGATCAATTCGACCCTTAACCCCCCTGTTTTTCCCCCCACAAGTTAACCTTTCCGAACCGGAAACCCTCCCCAAAAAGTCCTATTTTAAAAACCCCCCGCCTTTATCTTGAAACACCCTTTCCCCCTTTAAAATGTCCGAAAAACCCTTTCCTCCAAATGTAAAACAGGCCCCCCCTCCCCAAACTGTCCATTCCTTAAAAAAAGGGGAAAATTAAAGCCTTTCCTCCAACTGTCGGAAAAACCCTTTAAATCCAAAAAAGGTTTCCGCCCTTCCTCCCCATTTCCTCACCCCTTCCCGGTGATGAGTTCCCCAACCCTTTGGGTTTGGAGTCCTCCCCAAAAATTCCAAAAAAACCCCCCTTTCAAAGGCCCCCCTTACATTGTTAAAAAGCCCTCCTTAACAAATATTAAGTCCCCAAAAACCTTTTGGGACTTTTTAGCCCCCTTAAATTTATACCCCCTCCTCTTCCCAATGGGGGAAAAAGCCCCCCCTTTCCCAAATCCAAACCCCCCTTCCCCCTTTTTTTTGTAAAAATTAGTAAACCCCCCCCCCAATTTGTAAGGTTAACCCCCCAAAAGTTTAAACCAACCCCCTTTTTATAATGTCCGATAAAAGCCCTCCTCCTCCCCAAAATGGGAATGGGAAATTCACATCCTAAACCCCCCTTACGTGCCAAAAACGCCCTTTTCGGGATGGGGGGGGATTACGGGGTTACAACTGGCCCCAAAGACCCTTTTTTTTTCCCCCAGCCTATACGCCCTAATTTCCCTTTTCTTCCATCCAACCCCCCTTCCCCCCAATTGTGGGGAGCCCACAGGCCCCCCCACCCAAGCCCCCCTTAGAGCCGTAATTCCTAATGAATGGGGGGACCTCCTAAACTGGCCAACAAGCCCCCCCTTTAAATATGGTTTGGCCCCCCTTTCCCCCCCGTCCGGGGCCCCCCCAAACGGGGCCCCGATGCAGTTTTTCCCCCTCCAAAGGTTTTAATCAACCCCCCCCTAATGTGAACAGCCCCCCTTTAACCCCAATTTTTTTAAACCCCCCCCTTTTTCACCTTAAAAAACCCCCCCTTTTTTAACCCGAATTTTTGGCCTTCCCCCTCCAATTTTCCCGATTAAAAGGTTCCCAGCCTTCCTTCCACAGTTCCCCCTAAAACTTTGGGTTACGCCCCCCTCCCCCCACTGTCCGAAAACGCCCCCCCTTACCATTAAGTGCATGTTCCCCCTTTTCCAACCGGCCCCAAAACACTTTCCTGACCAAATGATTACATTTTTCTGCTAGACCCCCAAACTGTCATCTGTAATCAGAAGGGGAACTCAGAAGCAAGTGTTCGGTCCTTCTGTACGGACACCATAGAAATAATAAAGGATTCTGCACCTAAATCCTTATCAAATTCTCACCCCTATCTGTGTGAATATTGCTTATTATTCTTTTGGATTTTGCATGTCAAAGTTGCAAATAAACTCAGTTAAATGCTCATAGGGCTAATCCAGGTGTTAATCAGCGGCACATCCATGGTACAAATATAAGTGCCAAATACTTGTGACACATTACAGCACTCTACTTTATAGCCGGGTGCTCTTCTATGGTGGAAGACCTCCGAATCCAACCACTTCATTTAAGAGATTGTAGACTAATTAGTAGGCATTCTAATTTGTGGTGAACAAAGTGTTTATCCAAACTTTATTTGATATATGTCATGATTAAAAGCACCATCGCGTCTCAACTATGGACACTAAGGCAGGGTTCACACGGCAATAACTGCAAATACGCCTGCAAATACGCCGTGTGTTCGGGAGTAGGGGCAGGGAGGGGGGGAGGGGGGGGGGGGGGCGTAGCAAACTGGCCCCATAGACATTCATTTTTCACAGCGCGTATACGCCGTGAATAATTGACATGTTACTTCTCTCCCCGCTTGGCGTATTGTGCGAGCGGGGACAGGAGACGTGATCCATTGTTCTCTATAAGACCTGTGGATTACCATAATGAATGGGATGTATCTCGCCCTGTATTTTGAACATAGCCTAAGGCGGAAAGCCGACAGGCCCATTGTAATTAATATGGTTCGTTGGGCGTCGCGGGTGACCGTGATGAACGGATCCCATGGCTTCAGTTTTTTACCTCTGCGATAGAGATTCTGAACGGAACCTCCAGCGTAGATGTGAACCAGACCTTACACAGAGCTGCGTTTAACGCAATGGTCACACGGCATAAAATGGGACGTATTTCAGTCTGTAATTACGTGCTGTACTGCTCGAATTGCGGCTGAAATACGTCCCAGTCATTACGGTAATCCACAGTTCTCATAGAGAACTATGGATTACGTCTCCTCTCCCTGCTTGGCGAATCCGCTGCGGTGGGAGATAAGTGACATGTCATTTTCTAGCGGCGAATACACGCCTCTAGTAATGATAGTCTTTGGGCCGGCGAAGTGCTGGCCCCCCGTTCCCGCCGCCGCTCCCGCCCCCGCTCCCGTCCACACGGCGTAATTGCAGGGCGTAATTACGCCCCGCAAATAAGCCGTGTGAACATAGCCTAACTGTGAAAACCACATACCAATAATTCTAGCACAAAACTGTGCCAGGTCACGGTAACACAACTGTAATAAGAGAACCAAGTCAAATACGACTGTATGATTAACACAGCACATGATAAATTGCTAATAAACTTGTTCTCTTGTTTGCCTTGCCTATAAACCCATGTCAATGTACAGTGGCCAATGACTGCTCTATTTTCCTTAAAATCATGGACAATCGTGGTGTGTATTTTACTACATGATGTACACTCAAAATCTCAGACTTGTGATTCACTATCTTCTTGTGGTGAAGAAAGTGTTTATCCAAACATTATTTAATTCATGTCATAAGGAGTCAGCACCAATGTGTAAAGTACGTAGGTATAGAAAAAAGCAACATTTTGAACCAATGTGCCCAGGATGTGGCCATCGGTTGTGGCTAGGGCTGCCATGCCTAGCAGTGACCACATACAGGCTGTTTTGTAAACGCTTGTGCGGTACAGTGCTGTCCTTATTTATTGCTGTTCAGCCTTCTACAAAAGTCTGAAGACAGGCACTGGCCTGAAATACACCACATCTACTGCTTAAGTCAAACATACACGGTTTGATACCCAAAAACAGCATTGTAACATATCGTTTCACGTATCTATAGACTATAATGGTGAAACGTGAAGTCAAAAGAGCATCCTTTTGAATATCTTCAACTCGCTTCATGTCCATAAACCGTTTTTTAGTTTCAGAAAAACGTAATCTACTACAATTTTGTGTTCCAAAAAAAAAACAAACTGATGCACTAGCATCCTTTTTTTTGTATTGAAGTCAATGAGTGACCTATGCACACATAATAGTATACATTTGCATGTGTTTATGGTATACATTATTCTATTCAGATCACAAAAGTTTATTGACTAGAACAGACTTTTGATTAAAAACGTAAATTTTATTTCTTTTTTTTAAAGGATACAAACGTATCCCTATATGGTATACAGATACATTGAAAAAAACATAGAAGTACAACCAAAAATGTTTGCATTTTGATTTTTTATTCTTACAGTGTGGCTAAAAAAAGTAAGCATCCATACACTGTATGGTAAAAATGTCATGTGAGCCCCCCCCTGAATGTCAAGTATTAACGCTTAGAGCTCTGTGGCCTTGCACACTACAGATTAGAAACCTCCTGCACTCATGTCACTGTAACAGGAATAGCTAGGAATAGCAGAGCTGAATGCCAATCACTGTTCTAGAACCATCCACAGCTTAACCAGGAAGTGATAGTCTGAAGCTGGCTGTGGCTCTGCGAAACAGCATGGTGAGAAAGGCCCTTTAATGAACATGATGAAGCTGCTGTTTCCTCATGAAAGAGGTTAAATAAAGTCTGAATAGACACTTCCTTCACAGCAAATCAGAATGCCAACTAATCTGTCTTGAATCACAAATCTGTGTGCCAATCTTTGATTTTGATTGTGGATCTTATAATAAGATCCACATTGGATTTGTCATTGACAATTCTAACCTCATGAACTGTTAAGGGCCATTCACACGGCTTATTTTGGGCATGGATTCCAGCCGTATTGCGCGCCGTATTTGCGCTGCAGTACAGCTGGAATCCGTCCCAGTAACTACAGTAATCCACAGTTCTCATAGAGCACTATAGATTCCGTCTCTCTCCTCCGCCTGGTGAATCCGCTTGGCGGGGAGAAAATGACATGTTCATTATCCCGCCGGAATACGCGCCGTGGATAATGAAAGTCTATGGGGCCGGGGAGCTGCACCCTCGCCCTGCCCCTGCCCCGCTCCTTATTCAAGCCGTAACTGCGGGCGAAATCCGTCCCGCAATTACGGCTTGAATAAGCCGTGTGAACTGGCCCTTAGAGAGTTCTTACTAAAATCCATGGAAGGTATATGTAGTACACAAACATGTTAACAGGTTAATGCGTTGTCCAGGGTGAAGGGAATGTCTGTCCTTGTTGCCCATAGCAACCAATCTGAGGCCAGCTTTAATTTTTCCAGGGCAGTTTAAAATATAAAAGCAAAGTCTTCTGTTTAAGGATCGAGCCAGTATTTTATTGTCTCTTCAGTGGTTTTGGGAACGGTTCGCCCGTCCCTCTTAACCATTGACTAGCACACCTTCCACCCAAAAACTGGGCGGAACATTGTGCATGTTCTGAGTATTTCGGAAAAATCCGTACGGCTGAAAATACGCTTGGTGTAGACTACTGGGTGGCTTTTCTGTTCAATTTTATGGGGATGGTTGTTGGTCCGACAAAAAAGTCACGTCGCCTGGACTTAGCCTTACTGTTAGTTTTCATAAATAAGGCCAATTTTTTAACATGTTTACGTCTAAAAACCATACGGTTAATAAATTCACTACAAAACCATTGTCAATGTTAATGGAGGTTAAGCACGTGATTTTTGCTTTCACGATGATTGCCTGTGCAATAGAAAGCTACTGTGTCTGGACCCATCCTGTAAATTTGTCTTTTAAATGAGTATCCTACAAATAAAGTATACAATAAACAACAAAAACCACCATTCACCAAGAGTGTACCATTTACCTGTTTGCATCAGAATATAAATCACAAAAATATGAAGTATAATTAAATTTAGTTTTCAATTATAATCATAAAATCTCAGAATATAATAAACAACTGCTCCTATGAAGCAAAATATACACAACCAAAAATAATAGTAAATAATCCTACCATCAAATGAAAAATCCTACCCTCCATGGTAACAAGGGTCGCCGCAACGACAATCCCCTGATTTACTTGTCGGGCTTGATAGGTTGTTACGTAAAATCCGACTGTAAACCTCCCCATAGCTCATTGAAAATTGATTTGAGTCCAACAACTGGATTTCTAGAGGTTGGAATTCAAAGCGGCAGTTTTCAAAAGTTAGACATTTCATATCCAGCAATTTCAAGTAAAAACCACAGAGATAAATGGGCTCTTTCTGACGCGTGAAAAAAAATCCATGAACCGCGTCAAAACTCGTGGCGAGTGGTTTTAGATTCAGAATCGACAATATTGAATTTACTGTGCTGTACCCTATAGGCCGTGTTCACGGTATTTGTCCGCGGATTGCGCCGTACTCGCGCCGGATTTGCTGCAGTACGGCGCCAATCTCGGAGTAATTACGGTAGACACTCTCGTAGAGAACAGTGGATTCGTCGCTACACCCGCTCGGACTGATATCCTGCGGGGGAAAGCCACATGCACATTATTTACGGCCGGACGCGCCGTAAGATAAGCATTGTTATGGCGGCAGGTGCTACCGACGCGATCCACCCCGCTTAGTCCCGCCCTTATTACGCTGGATTTCGAGCGCAATTCGGCTCGCAAATCCGCGTGAATAAGCCGTGTGACGGCGCCAAGGGTGTGGTCTCTATTCAATATATCCAGGTGTCGCTTGGAGCCATTAGACGACTGGCTCTTACAGAGAGTCTTCTATATGTTCATAATCTTCATTACTTTTGATAATTAGCAATACTTAGTTAATCAAATAGGTCTCCACTATTCACTTACTATTTAAGAAATTATTGTATTTGTGGCTCTACAGCATTATATCTCATAGCCCTCACATATGCCTTTCATTTCTCCATTTAAGCACTGGGTCCCTGATGAAGTGTTGTCACAACTCCGATACGTGTCTGGACATCTTAATGGATGACAGTGGTTGACGACTGCGCACCCCAGACTTCCATGGCAACTAAGCAGATCCTGACAATGAAGATGCCACCGCCAAGCAGAAACTGTAATCTGCTCAGCAGCGACCTACCACTGGTTAAAACAGTAGCCAATGGCCAATATTCCTACAAAAAACCTTCAGAAAGGATCACAGGGATGATCGTAATCCCATGTGGATCCCCTCTAAAAGTCCAGGATCCACCATTATTACACCTTGACATCAGGAGATACCACACGCCCTTGGTAGGATGGTGGTAGGATTTTACATAATCTATTATCCTGGTATTGTTAATGCTGATATTGCTCCATAGTAGCCCTTCTTTATTGATATTTTAATATTTAAAGATTTTATGGTTACAATTAAAAGCTAAGTTTTATCATACTGCATATTTTTGAATTTTTACAAATGAGGTGTACCAAAATTTAAGCAAGAATCTATACTATATATCCTGTTTCCCCGAAAATAAGACAGTGTCTTACATTAATTTTTGCTCCTAAAGACGAGCTAAGACTTCTTTTTAGGGGATGTTTTTTTTCTATGAACAATAACACATTTATTGTTGAACAAAACATCAACGTGTATTAACCCCTTCACGACCCTGGGCGTATGAGTACGCCCCAGGGCCGCTAAGGGGCTTTGCAGGGGGATCGCTCGCCGACCCCCCCGCACAGCCGCCGGTTGTTTGTGGAAAATCGCCACTAAAACCCGGCAGTAACAGCGCCGGCGGATGGCTCCGCCCGCTGGCGCTGTTTTACCCATCAGACACCGCGGCAAAGATGGCCGCGGCGTCTGAATGAATGCCGATCGGTGCCGCGCACCGATCGGTACGGTCATCGGCACCGGCGCAGCTGCGTCGATCCGACGACCGGGCATGGTGGTGGGGAGCCCTGTGAAGGCTCCCGTCACTTACATTTGCCGGTTTGCCCCACTTCCGTCCGCAGACAGGAAGTGGGGAAACCACCATCTTTGTACACCCTAATGCATTGCCTATGCAATACATTAGGTTGTATTAACAATCGAGCCCCCTAGTGGTCAAGCACCATAGGGGGACTAAATGTTACAGTAAAAAAAATAAATAAATAAAGTTTTAAACTACAAAAAAAAAGTATTAAAAGTTCAAATCACCCCCCTTTCCCCATCTTACAAATAAAATCATTAAAATAATAAAAAAGTTAAACATATTAGGTATCACGGCGTCCGAAAAAGTCTGATCTATAAAAATATAACATAATTTATCCCATACGCTGAACACCGTAGAAGAAAAAAAATTCCAAACGCCAAAACTGCGTTTTTTGGTCATTTTACGTCAAAAAATGGAATAAAAATGATCAAAAAAGTCGCATGCATTCCAAACTTCTAGCGATAAAAAGTACACTTCATCCCGCAAAAAATGCCCCCTCACAGACGTCCGTAGGTGTTAGTACAAAAAAGTTATTGGTCGCACAAACTGGCGCCGCTGCGCAAATGTCAAAAACAGAAAATGTTTGGAATTTTTTTACGGTACCAATACATAACGGAAACCCTACATGTTTGGTATTGCCGGATGCGTAACAACCTGTAGAATACAGATAACACATTATATTTACCGAAGATTGAACGCCATAAAAGCAAATCACCAGAAACATGGCGAAAAATACGTTTTTTTTTCACAATTTGTCCCACTTGGAATTTTTTTTGCGGTTTCCCAGTATATTCTATAGTATAGTGAATAACACCATTAGAAAGTACATCTTGTCCCGCAAAATAAAAGCCCTCATGTGTCTATGTAGGTGGAAAAATTAAAAAGTTATGGCTTTCAGAAGGCGAGGAGGGAAAAACGAACCTGTCACAAAAAAAAAAAACCCGGGTCCTGAAGGGGTTAATATACTGTAGTGATTTCATTAAAAACCTTATTTTCGGGGGTGTCTTATTTTTGGGGAAACAGGTTACTTCATAAAAATGTAGTATATAAATGTTTCCAGCAGTGATCACTGAGGCAGATTTTTTTTAGATTTGTTATGAGTAATACTATTAAAGAACACTACTAGGATGGGCTGATAACAGCGAATAAACTGTAACACTAATCTGTACAGCAAAAATGCAGTAAATTTTAAGGTTAGTGCCCTTTTAAGTATTTTTTTTTTTTAACAAATAGGCAAAAAAAAATAAAAAAATCGCCAGCACAGACCTTGAATTGAACTATTCTGTAGTAGAGTATACAGGTTACTCTGTTTTGTAAACCTTTCTAGGCCCAAGGAAGATGATTCTGTGGTTCTAGGAGCTGCCATTTAGCCCGTTTTTATTGGCTTGCTTGTCAACACTAGTCTCGAGGCCAATACCAACATCAACCCTGTAAAAGAAGATGATTCTGGACTTTATTGCAGATGCACCCAATGATGTATCCCCAGTGGTGCTGAATGTACATGAAGACACGGAGTATATTGTAACGATGACCATTGTTTACATACAATAAGCCTTTACAAGTCACATATTGAAAGCCTTGCATTGATGCTATCTTCACTCCCCAACTGTAGTAAATGCTGAGAGCAAAAGTGCCCATGAATATTTACTAGTCAGATTCCCCATTGCATTAAGGCAAACATTTACACTGCTTTCTACAGGCCTTTAAAATGACACATATTGCAGATATCACTTTTACACTTCGCAATGTGCGCCATTGTCAACTAATAACACAGCAATTATTTTACAATAGTGCATTCTAAAAACAAATTCTACAAGACTAAAATAATTGTACTTCATGCTGTACTCTAGTACAAAGCTGTCACGTATAGTATAAGGGTGGTGCCAAAAATAGGAAAACATTATTACCTACATAATATTATTGGGCATACAATGTCATAAATTTACATCTAAGCAATAACAGGCAGTAGTCACACCAAACGATATTAGTGTTACATAAGGTACAGACAGCTTAAGTATAGACATTGCAACATAGAACATTTATAGAACACAGCATGGAAAATTCGACAAAAATCAGACGAGATTAAGCCTCTGTGCACATTCCTATTACAAATGCCACATCTGTAACTGTATGAATAATCCTGCCTCCACCGTCACAGTTTGCAAAGGCATACTCTACCATTATGATCAGAGTTCTCGGTCTGCTTATTTCATCCACATCATCCTGTAGCACAATTTCATGTGACAGATCTTCTTGTCGTCTCGTGCAAATGTGAGGACAGCTCCTCTGTACCACAGACCGAAAGGCTTGGAGCAGAACAATGCTGGCAGCACAACCCATATCTGCATCCTGAAGCCCACAAAATAACTTCTATGTTGATGCTATGTTTGTACAACAGTGGCTCCTTGTCCCTGAAAGCAGCCTACACTGCAGCTGCAGCCAGCAGGCTCTCCAATCAGTTCCTGCTGCCCGGATCATCTGATCACAACTAAATAGCTTGGATGCAGCTAAAGGAAAAGACTTCATCCACTGTAACTGAACACTTGCACAGACATTAAGGCATGAAGCAAGCTCCAAATAATTCTGGAATCAAGAGAAGACCAAGGTTTCCTGTTTTCAGATTTCCCAAAAAATAAAAGAGTTCGACGATTAAAATCATCTGTTCAAATAATGCATTTGCTTGTTGGAAAAGTCAGGAAATTGTCTGATTTTATATAAAGCAACAGTGAATGTCAAAAATTACATTTTACATCTGCATTAATTCTGAAACAGGAATTTAGGAACTTACAAACGCCCTAATAGGCTGGGTTCACACTGTGTGTTTTTTACCATTATTTTATGTATCTTTCAAAACCAGGCATGTAGCCTACACAGAGAAAAAGTATAATGGAAACTCCTGCACTTCTGTTTTTTGGACCAATTTCTGGTCTTGACTAACTAATACTGCTGCAAAATACGTGTCAAAAAATATAGTGTAAACTCAGCCTAAGGCTATGTTCACACGGTGTACCGCGATCCCTTAGTGCTGTTGAAAGTACATACTGGCAAGCGCACACTTTCAATACGCAATGGCCCAGTGAAGCTTTCTACCTCCTATACTTTGTGTTTCTCGCCACGTAGTGTACGCCCATAAAAAGTTGTGACCTGTGCAAGAAATACAGAAGTAGGAGGTCACTCCTTTTTACGGGCGTACATTATGTGCCGAGAAGTACGACCATAAAATCATCGTCTTCTGAATGACAACAATGATTTTACACAGCACTTAATGAGTGCTCGACTTGACAAATGATTTTACTGTATTTGTGGGGTGACCTTCGGCGCAAATATGTGCTGAAGTACGGCCCCACAACTACGCTGTGTGAACACACCCTAAGGTTATGCTCACATGTGGCAGGTATGTCGCAGAACTTTCTAAAAAAATCTGTTCCATACATGGAAATGGGGTTGTTCATGCAGCAGGCACATATAGTCCAAAAAATATGGTACTTTGTTGTAGCATACATTTTGTATAACCAAAAACTTAGGTTTTTTTGTTTTATTTATAGTTATAAAGAGGTCTTTTACCGGGCAGAGGACAAATTAAAGGGGTTGTCTAAGGGTTTAAGAAATTAGACTAGATACAGAGAGGTGGAAAGTGTTATAAAATAACTGTTAAATCCCCCACCATTCCAGCACTGATGCTACAGTGATTTCCACCAGTCTTTATTTGTCTCAATGGGGACATCACTGATACAGTGGGTTGCAAAAGAATAAATACCCCTTGAACTTTTCCATATTTTAAAACCTTACAGCCACAAACTTAAATGGATTTTATTGATATTTAATGGTTATTGGTTGGTGAATGTTTGTGAACAGCAATTTTCAAGTCCTGACATAGATTCTCGGATTTAGGACTGGGCAGTGACTGGGACATTTTATTCCTAAATATGTTTTGACACAAACCATTCCATTTTAGCTTTGGCTTTATTCTTACGGTTGTTGTCCTGCTGGTAGGTGAACCTACGCCACAGTCTCAAGGCTTCTACAGCCTCTGTTTTCCTTCAGGATTGCCCTGCATTTAGCACCCAAACCAGCTTCCCAGTCCCTGCTGAACCAAAGCCTCCCTCCAGCATGATACTGCCGCCACCATGCTTCATGTTGGTGATGGTGTGTTCAGGGTGACGTGCAGTGTTGGCTTTCCTCCACACATAGCATTTGGTATTTAGGTCAAAAAGTTAAATTTTAGTCTAATCTTATCAGAGTACCTTCTCGACATGCTTGCTGTATCGCCTACATAGTTTTTTTGCAAACTGCATATGGGACTTCTTATGGCTTGCTTTCAAAAAGGGCTTTCTTCTTGCCGCTCTTCCATAGGGGCCAGATTTGTGGAGTTCATGACTAATAGTTTTCCTATAGACAGATTCTCCCACCTGAGCCGTGGATCTCTGCAGCTCCTCCAGTGACCCTGGGCCTCTTGGCTGCTTCTTCGACAGCTCTCTTTGCTTGGGCTGTCAATTTAGGCAGAAAACCATGTCTTGGTAGGTTAGCAGTTGTGCCATACTCCTTTAATTTGCGAATGATGGATTGAACAGTGCTCCGTGAGATGTTCATAGCTTGGGCTATTTGAAACCTGACCCTGCAATACACTTTGCCACAACTTTATCCCTGAGCTGTTTGGTCTGTTCTTTGGTTTTCATGATGGTATTCGTTCACTAAAATTCTCTTAAAAACCTCTCAAGCATTCACATAACAGTTGTAGCTATACTGAGAATAAATTACATACAGATGTACTCTATTCACTAATAAGGTAGGGTTATATATATGCACATCACACTTTTCAGTTTTTGAATTTGCAACAAATTTAGAAAGACGTATCATTTTATTTACACTTCACATTATTTAATTTTGTTGCTGTGGCACATAGAATACACTTAAGTTTGTGGCTGTAATTTTAAAAATAAGAACCAGTTCAAGGGGTGTCAATACTTTTAAAACCCTCTGTAAGACTATTGAGATTGATGTCAGTGGTAACGTGAAAATATGTGTGCCATTATTCTAGAAAAAAACAAAAAAAAAACCTTGTGTGGCAAGGGTAATTAACAGGTGTTTTTTAAATTTATAACATTACCTGCAATAGGTTCCATTTCTTAAATGTTATGATAACTCCTGGGAGAAGTGGTTGATTTATTTTGGATTCTCAGTGCTTACTCCTCACGTTTAAAAAACGCTTTAAAAAAATACGCTACAATGCTGTTAAACTGGATTCTACAAAATATTTTTCTGAGAGAGCTCAACAGTTTTTCATATAAATAAACTTTAAGGGTAGGTACACACTTCTTGAAATTATGCACTTGCAAGTGCTTAATTTCAACAAGAAAACAATGCACACAGGCCTGAGGCAGAGCGAAAAATATGCTACATCAAAAAATACACTATTAAGATCATTGTTGATGCACGACAATGATGATTTTAAGCTGCACTTCACAAGTGCTGCACCAAGTGTATTTTGGTGCATAATTCAGCAAAAATTACGTGACAAATTATGAGCAAAAATACATTGTGTGAACATACCCTAACCCATTATGCACCAGGCCTAAAAAGGCTTTAATGACCAGCTAAATTTCTCTGTTTTTGCCGCTCTATGTTTCAGTGGTCATAACTTTTCTCTATTTTTTCAGTTATGCAGTAGTGTGAGGACTTATTTTATGCAGGTGAATTTGTATTTTTTTTCTGTAGTTTAGGGATACAGTTATTGTTGTGAGGATACCTAATTTGTATAGTTTTTTTTCTGCATATTGTAAGCTCAATAATTTTCCTTTTTTTTACTTTATTTTTTCAACTTATTAATGGATAACTATTTTAAAACTTTATTTTACACTTATAATGTATTAGCATACACCTGTAATATTCACTGTGTCAGTATGACACAGGCTGCTGCTAACAGTGTGCCATAACAGCAAGCTTACTAAACAGATAGCTCTGGGGAAGGGGGGAATTCCCTTTGATCATGCCACAGTCTCTGATTGTGGCAATCAAAGAGTTAAATGGCCGGGATCAGAAGAAGCCTCCGATCCCTGCCTTTTACAGAGAATGCTCTAGGAGTGAAGTTACATTAACTAGAGCCCATTCCTAGTGCAGCTGCAGCACTGGGAGCCACAAACTACCTCTGAAGGTAACAACGTCTTTTGGCGTCACTGCCAACAGCGTACACGCACCTATCTCAGAAATGGGCCCCTGAAAATTTTGGCTTACAATGGAGAGCTGGACGTGCTTGTACATGATTCTCCATTATTGATCTATCGGAGGTCCAAATACAGATTGTATGCCATCACAGTTTATGGTGGAAAAAAAACCTTTATTCCCACTAAATGAATGGTAAATTTGACCCGACTTTGTTAAGCAGGTGCATAAGCATGAACCTTTTATGCCAAAGTGTAAGAATACACCATGCCACTGAGATGTGGCTATGGTATATATCACAGAAATTCTGTTACATCGAGGGTCAGTCAGTGTTATCACAGAATGAAAAGAAGCCCCCCCCAAGATCAAAAGCAAAAACAAATTATATATCTTGGGAGAAAATAGTAAATAAGGTGTCCAATGATGTCATCTAGAAATGGAAAAAATTCGGCAGCAACATACATGAAAAAATAAAACACTGTAACAGTACTCAGGATGCTGTTGTTCTTTGTAAGGCTGAAATAGCTACTGCAGCTCCCTTTTGCAAGGCAGATATTCGGATCACAAAAAAAAATAAACACATCCAGCATAAATGAACGTATACTGTCCCTAGATATACCCTAGTGAACAACAATCCTCTGAAGAAAATGTGAGTTCATTGCCCCGATAAGGGCGGTCCCACTCCGATGACTCTTCCTACGTCACGCTGGTATCACCCTAGTACAGATATATGTTGACACCAGGTGAAACTAGTTTAAGGCATAAAAAGTTCCTGACGTGTTTCCCCTATATATTCAGGTTCATCAGGGAATATGCCAATAGAACCGCTAACAATAATGCAGATGAACAAGGATAATGTGTGCCAAAGATGTCCAGGCCTGTGGTGTGGCTATGGTGCAGCAAATAGTTTCACCTTCAATGTGTCTGCTAATGGCTGTACAAGATATTGGCAACCTCATGCAGCCATAGGAGGCTGAAATGGAGGCATGACTATTGGCCGTGCAACACCCATGCCATGACTGCACCATGTATTCATGCCCTAGAGGAAATTAAATCCAAGCCCATTGCCATACACAGCAGTGTACAGCCTGTACCTTTCTTTATCATGCATCATATGTAACTAGTACAAAATCATTATGTTTCTTCTCCAATATCTCGAAATAGGGAAAGTTCAAAACCTTGCGGCTGGAAATCATACAGAACAGTTTAAGCTGGGTTCACATGCTGCTTTTATGTTGCATTTTTCAACATCATTAACAATGCATGCATCTTTCAAACCAATTATCTTACTCTGTGCGCCACAATACAACTGCCGCATCAGACGTATGTGTTGGCCAGCGTATACTTCTGAAGTGCTCCCAATGATCCCAAACACAGCTCCAAATCTACTCAGGCATTCATGCAGAGGAACAATTACAATGTTCTGGAATGGCCATCCCAGTTCACAGACCTGAATATCATTGAACATCTGTGGGATACTTTGAAGCGGGCTGTCCATGCTCGGCGACCATCAAACTTAACTGAACTTGAATTGTTTTGTTAAGAGGAATGGTCAAAAATACCTTCATCCAGGATCCAGGAACTGATTAAAAGCTACAGGAAGCGACTAGAGGTTGTTATTTTTGCAAAAGGAGGATCTACTAAATATTAATGTCACTTTTCTGTTGGGGTGCCCATACTTTTGCACCGGTCAAATTTTGGTTTAATGCATATTGCACATTTTGTGTTAGTACAATAAACCTCATTTCAATCCGGAAATATTACTGTGTCCATCAGTTATTAGATATATCAAATTGAAATGGCTGTTGCAAACACCCAAATATTTAGAACTAAAAATGATTAAGATTAATAGGGGTGCCCAAACTTTTTCATATGACTGTATTTCCTCTGTGCCCTTCCATTATTGTTGTAGAAACCCAGTTTTTCACAGAAGTTGTCTCCTCATAAGTATCCACATTCTTACTTGTTATTAGCCTGCGAAAGACAAATCTTATTCAGAATGTTAAATATTTAGAAGTAAAAGGTTAGCGATAAAACCACAGGCCAGGCTATTATGTCACGCACAGTAGAAACACTGACCTTTAGATATCTAAAAATGATTACATCATGCATACTAACTAGAGATTAAGGAAAATTATAAGCGTGTTTTTTATTACTCAGGAACTGACCAATAAAAAATTATTATTGATGATTATTAATGAGGTGATTGTTATAATAAATGAACAATAATGAAAAGATGTTGCTTAGATGATGATTATATTGTATTGTCCAATAAAGATATACTATATGTTTTGCGTAACGGTACTCTTACCAGTGAAAGTTTATAAAAACTCTTGCCAGACTTTTAATAAGGGAGAAAGGCTGTACCGACATTTTGGAAATGTCTCTTGTTCTTTCAACAATGTATGTGCACATACACTGCAGTTAATTTATAATTAGTCTACGTATCAATATTTTAGGACAGTCATTGATGAGTGATCTTGTGAAAATACTACTGAAAATATTTAATAACTATATACCGAGGATTTTTAGTTTGTCTTGCGCACTTTTTGTAGGAGTCAAGTTTTGAACACCCCTTTAAGCACGCTGCTACTCATTTCATTTTAGGTAACTGGTAGGCACCAAGCTGCAGTGACCTACACTTATCTCACCGGAACCTAGAATATATCTCTAGAATCCACTCTTTTATGGCGTGGTCATTATTTCATGCAGAATATTCCCACCAAATATAAACAGGATGTAAAATGCTCAATTCACATGCAATGCTGGTGGGATTCAGGAGTGGAATCTGTGCCTACATTCTGTCAGAGTGAAAAATAAAAAAAAAGTGTGAACATGGCCAAATGTTTGTGCCACAAAAAATCTACAAAAAGCCTGCTATAAAAAAACAAAAATACATTAACATTCATATATTAATGTGCAGCCCATAGCATAAAATATAAATAAAGTGAAAATGCTTTACATGTTTATGTTCTCTAGACTCTTGAACATCAAACACGATGGTAACATGATAGTAGAATTGGAAATCAATAAGAACATTGCTGACAAAGGCTGCACATAATGAGCTTTCCCAAAACAATCAAAACAATCACATATATGTCTAACAGTGTAAATTTGTTTGACCTCAAAACAACTCAACACATAGTCATCAACGTGTAAACTGATGACAACAAAAGTGACTGCACCCCTAAGTGAAAATGGACAAATTGCGCCCAAAGTGTCAATGTTTTGTGTGGCCACCATTATTTTCCAGAACTGGAAACACTGGGCATGGAGTTCACAGGTTGCCACTAGAATCCTCTTCCACCCCTCCACGACGACATCATAAGCTGGTGGATCTTAGAGATCCTGCGCTTCTCCACCTTCCATTTGAGGATGTCCCACAGATGCTCAATAAGGTTTAGGTCTGGGGATATGCTTGGCCAGTCCAGCACCTTTACCCTCATTTTCTTTTAGCAAGACAGTGGTCATCTTGGAGGTGTGTTTGAGGTTGTCATCTTGTTGGAATAATACCCTGTGGCCCAGTTTCTGATGGGAGGGGATCATGCTCTGCTTCTTTATGTCACAGAACATGTTGGCATTCATGATTCCCTCAATGAACGGTAGCTAACCACAGCCGACAGTGCTCATGCAGCTCCAAATCATGACTCACTCACCACCATGGTTGACTAGGCAAGACACATTTGTCTTTACACTCCTCACCTTGTTGGTGTCACACACACTATACACCATCTGAACCAAATAAGTTTAACTGGTTTCATCAGAGCATGTTTCCAGTAATCCATGTCCTAAGTCTGCTTGTCTTTAGCAAACTGTATGCAGGCATTCTTGTGCATCATCTTTAAAAGAGGCTTCCTTCTGGGACAACAGCCTTGCAGACCAATTTGATACAGTGTGCAGCATATGTTCTGAGCACTGACATGCTGATTCCCCACTCCTTTAACCATTGCAGCAATGCTGGCAGCACTCATTCTTCTATTTTGAAAAGACAATCTCTGGATATGACGCTGAGCATGTGCACTCAACTTCTTTGGTTGACCGTGGCGAGGTTTGTGAGTGGAACCTGTCTTGTTAAACCGCTGTATGGTCTTGATCACCATGCTACAGTTCAGTTTCAGGGTGTTGGCAATCTTCTTATAGCCTAGGCCAGTGATGGCGACCCTTTTTGAGACCAAGTGCCAAAACTGCAACCGAAAAATACCTTAGTTACCACAAAGTGCCGCCGCCGACGGCACGAAGCAGAGAGGGGAAGTGGAAAGCGGGTCCGCACAAAAACTAATACGAGGGATGTGGCGTCCGCTTAACCCATCCCTCTGCCATATTTCCATTATACAGTGACCATATTGTGGTAGATAGCAGTGTACACAGGTGCTCAGTAGACAGTTAACTGAATAATACCATAACACCACGACCACATATCACCACCACATAGTGAATGAATAATACCACCACACAATTACCTTATATCACACCCACATAGTGACTGAATAATACCGCCACGTATCACCACCACAAAGTGACTGAATAATACCGCCACACTATTACTGAATATAAACCATTACGCTTTGCACACATATAAGAGAATACATTTCAGGCACATTTAGTGACTCACATGTGACGTTTATCCAATGAGTCGTTCACTTTCCCTTTTCTTTTCCATCTGGTTCACACCTTCATGCTGATTTCTCCCGACCAAAACTCATCCCTGCAGATTTAGACACAAATACCTTAGAATCCTCACTTTTCCAGCTACTTCTTACTTATAGGTATATAAGTTCCCTAAGTTAGGTAGGTGTATAGGTCTCCTCAATTAGGCAGGTATATAGATATATGTCTCCTCAGGAAAGCAGGTATATAGATATAGGTCCTCTTAGGCAGATAGGTATATAGATATAGGTCCCCACAGGTAGTATACAGCTCCCCACAGGCAATATACAGGTCCCCACAGGCAGTAGATAGATAGCTCCCCACAGGCAGTATACACGCAGATAGCTCCCCATAGGCAGTATACAGGCTGATAGCTCCTGACAGGCAGTATACAGACAGATAGCTCTCCTCACCAGGCAGTATACAGATAGCTCTCCCCACCAGGCAGTATACAGATAGCTCTCCCCACCAGGCAGTATACAGATAGCTCTCCCCACCAGCCAGTATATAGATAACTCTCCCCACCAGCCAGTATATAGATAGCTCTCCCCACCAGCCAGTATATAGATAGCTCTCCCCACCAGCCAGTATATAGATAGCTCTCCCCACCAGCCAGTATATAGATAGCTCTCCCCACCAGCCAGTACATAGATAGCTCTCCCCACAGCCAGTACATAGATAGCTCTCCCCACAGCCAGTACATAGATAGCTCTCTCCACAGCCAGTATATAGATAGCTCTCTCCACAGCCAGTATATAGATAACTCTCCCCACAGCAGTATATAGCCAGCTCTCCCCACAGCAGTATATAGCCAGCTCTCCCCACAGCAGTATATAGATAACTCTCCCCACAGCAGTATATAGATAACTCTCCCCACAGCAGTATATAGATATAACTCTCCCCACAGCAGTATATAGCCAGCTCTCCCCACAGCAGTATATAGATATAACTCTCCCCACAGCAGTATATAGATATAACTCTCCCCACAGCAGTATATAGCCAGCTCTCCCCACAGCAGTATATAGCCAGCTCTCCCCACAGCAGTATATGGAAAACTCTCCCCACAGCAGTATACAGCCAGCTCTACCCACAGCAGTATATAGATATAACTCTCCCCACAGCAGTATATAGCCAGCTCTCCCCACAGCAGTATATAGATAACTCTCCCCACAGCAGTATATAGCCAGCTCTCCCCACAGCAGTATATAGCCAGCTCTCCCCACAGCAGTATATAGCCAGCTCTCCCCACAGCAGTATATATATTCCACAAATAAAATAATAACATTAATACTCACCTTACCTCTTTCCCAGCCGCGCGCTCCTCTTCTGTCCTCTTCTTTCCCAGCGCGGGGAAACTTCTACGGTAGCTCCTCAGGTGCACAGCCTATGACGGCTGTGTGCCCGAGGGCAGGCAGCAGTGCGATTATGTAACTACATTGCGTCGCTGCCCAGCAGAGCACATGGGACCGCCGCACACCCTCAGCACTGAGGATCCACGGCGGGTCCCGACTCCCACTGTGATAGGCCTGGGGCTGCCGAAGGCCCCAGGCCCGACACTGTGATGCGAACGCCGAGCCCTCCCGCTGCGGCACCGCGTGACAGTGCAGGAACCCAGCGAGTGGCAAGCCTGGCATGCGTGCCCGCAGAGATGGCCCTGCGTGCCACCTCTAGCACGCGTGCCATAGGTTCGCCACCGCTGGCCTAGGCCATCTTTATGTGGACCAACAATTCCTTTTTTCAGATCCTTCAGTTCTTTGCCATGAGGTGCTATGTTGAACTTCTAGTGACCAGAATAAGAGAGTGTGAGAGCAATAACACAAAATTTAACATACCTGCTCCCTTTTCACACCTGAGACCTTGTAATACTAATGAGTCACATGACACCATGGAGGAAAAATGGCAAATTGGGCAAAATTTGTCCATTTTCACTTAGGACTATACTCACTTTTGTTGCCAGCGGTTTAGATATTGATGGCTGTGTGTTGAGTTATTTTGAGGGCCAAATTTACAGTGTTATACAAGCTGTACATTGACTACTTTACATTGTATGAAACAGTCATATCTTCAGTGATGTCCCATGAAAAGATATAATACAATATTAACAAAAATGTGAGGGGTTACTCACTTTTGTGAGATACTATCTGTAGCACGGATTATATATGTAAAGGGTCACATCACATTCCCAGACAAATATCTGGTACTAATACCACAAAAGAGCAAAATAAATAGAAACCAGTCATGATTTACTGTATACAGTAAAATATCAGCGGATACTAGAGGCAGATGTGCATATTTTAGAGGCAGCTCCAGCAAAATAAACTATCTCAGTGTCTGAAAATAAACCTAGTTCTTGCCTACAGGATTGCAATTTCTACTTAAAGTGGAGTTTTCCTTAAAAGTGTAAAGAGAATGATAAAAACATGAATCTAGAAATCCCAAAAAGTATCTAAAAGCAGATATTTAAAAAAAAAACACAAAGGAAGAATATGTTTTGTATGACACACTAAGCTCCCAATTCAGTAATTCCATTGAGGTCTACAACTATCAATGTATTCCTTTTCTTCAAATAGCTGTTGTCTGCAAATCCACAGAACCTTACCTGTGCCTGCAGAAAATTCTGAGGCCTGCCAGGTCCCACCCATGGAAGCCTCTGTTCACATTCTACCTCTACTGGATCTTCATAGGGCACACATGCAATGATTCTTGCATATTTAAAAGATCAGTGTACACTGTTCTTTTGCCTCCACCACCCTCACAAGGTGCTACCCATGGCATCCCCTTTGTTCATGCTCTACCTCTACTCTTTTTAGGGCACACATGAAAGGATTTGTGCGTATTTAAAAGGTCAGTGTTTACTTCTGCTTCCCTCACTATATCCTAAGCAATAAAGTCTATTAGGGTTAGTGAACCACAAAGCTGTTATTCCTTTGTTCTGATCATTCTTTACATCAGCTTCCGCTTCTGTAATGTCAGCTGTTGCTATTGGAGACTACACCGAGATTAGCAGCTTGCAGGTTGCCTGTACATGGGCTAAGTAGTGAATACCTGGGGCCCCTTAGATCCCAATCTAAGTCCGAAACAACTCACCTGCCAAGGTAGCATTCATGTTAATTTGCCCAGTTCAAGAATCCTGCTGACATACCACTACCTGAAGCACATGGCTTAGCTATTGTACAGTATTGTCTTGTTAGAGGATTCCCCAGGAATATTTCTACCACATGTTTTAGAACATTTCTTCTCGGATACCTACTCATTTTAAAATTCTGGCACCAGCAACATCGCAGGTTCAGTTGCTTAAGGGTATTTGTCCCAAGCTATACCACATAACTTCAGCATCCATCTTCCCATACTACCCAAGTCTTCCCAACCTGAAGAGGCTTCCTTATACCTGCATCAGTTTTCTTCAGATAGACAATGTGTCACATTTTCAATGGTGGGTAGTGGACCCACTGTGCCACTACCGGGTTTACTTTGAGCGGGTGAAACTAAATCAGCCATCGGGTTCTTCACAAAACCTTAGATGGTAAGGTTGGCTTACCACAAAAGCCACCAGGTGCAACCTCAGAGAAGTCCCTGACTGTGGAAAATGACCTGGACAGATCAGAAATGCCCACACAGGCACCGCACAGACAGAGTACAAATGACAAAGCTAGAAGCCAGGAGGCATACCAAGTACTGTAGCATGGGGAAAAAACAATAACCAGACACTGGTGGAAAGGCCTGATGGTGGCCAAACAGGAAGGCCAGATAAAGACCAAAGTACAAGACATGACATAAGAATACCAGACTAGACATACTGTAGTAATATAGGACAAGACATGGAACAGTTGCAAGCAAAACACAAAGCTAGGAACTAGTCTAGACAGAAGGCATGGCAGAATCGAACATGGTAGACATAACAAGGACACAACAGGAAGAATGGCTAGGACCATGTCAAAGAACTATGGCTAGGAACAATTTCTAAGAACAAACAAGGAACACAGACATAAACATGAAGCTATGAATGAAAAAGGAAGACAGACATAAACATAGCACAAGACTAGATGACAAGACCCAAAGGAAAGCACTACATGCTAAGCAAAAGGTTCAGGCCAGAGGTATGGGAGTGACTTCTTAATAAAGCCCAAGGTGGAAGAGGATTGTCTACAGAAGCCACACACACCTGAAAATACAAAGGAATTAATAGCAGCGGGATAGGGCCATGCCTCCACTAGTAGCCAGGAGGATCAAAGGTAGCCACATGGTGTATACAGCATGGTCAAACAAACAGGAAAAGCTGAATGACGAGTGCAAGGTAGGTCGCAAGCGACCGTGAGCACAGGGGCCATGACACAATCATGTTACCATTCTGATTTGCAGAACCTCCGTACTTCTTTTCATAGAATGTTCCAAGAGTCTGGACATGCACCAGATGCTGGTAAAGCTTCAAAATAATGAAGCTGTTGTGCTAGCTTTATTGGAAGGACTGTATAAAAGAAATAATATCTGACCAGGAGTTTCCAACCAACTATCTAAATTGACTTCATGTTCTCAGAAAGACAATAGGAGTCTGAACATCCTTGACAGATTAGATCTGGCATTTTTTTTTTTTTTCAAAGACCCATCCCTCCTTCCCCATTTTCTCCTGGCAATGGCAAATAACCCATGCAAGTAGAGTGACTAAAATCTTTTTCCTAAAAGAATGTCATGTGGAGCCATGAAACTAACAATGCATAGGCCTGGTGTAAGCAGTTACATTGGGCAAAAGCTACTTCATCATACATTTACCTCCACTGTCTGAAATCAACTTCAAGGAAATGTCTCATTTCTGGTTCTGCAGGAGACTTTATTTTTTCTTCTCTTGTGATTTTGCATACAGGCACCTAAATATCTTTTGCTTTAGGAGAGGTGCTGTATGAGATGACCCAATTTGTTATGGCACCTTGAAGTTGTCAAATTAGAGCTATACACTCTGTATGGAACAGTTCTCTATTTCCTTCATAAGTCAATTAGCTTTTTAGTTCTAGGTCTTCTCTGGCTGTGATGTTAAGTCCAGTTGAATGACGCAACATCTGATGAAGTTTTACACTTAGGAGAAGATCTATTTCTGCTATTAAATCTCTTCTATCAAACCAGCATGTCTAAAGTATTTCACTGACCTTCTTGGCCTACTTAAGCACTACTTGGTTCTTGACGATTTTTGTACCAGAAAACAAGTGGAGATATCTGCCACCACATGGACCATATAATTGTTCTACTTCATTCTTGCCTGTGATTACTTCTTTCCAGGGCAGAGTATACGTGTTGCACCTTCAAAAGTCAGTTACAAAATCCTGTGATAAAAAAGTTCGACAAGAGTGTTATTTGCAAGCTGGCTTCTCCAACTGGGGCAGGATTCTTTTTTTGTAGAGAAAAACAATGGGTCACTATTCTGTTATAATAATTAGGGGCTTGAATAAAATCACCATTAAGGACAAGTACCCATTCCATCTAATTTCCAAACTTTTTGACAGAAGATGGGAGCAAAGGTCATCTCCAACTTGACAGTAACCTACAACTTAATTCAGATCTGAGAGGGTATCAAATATAACAGTGCTTTCAACATTCAGAACACTCACTGTGAATACTTGGTCATGCCCTTTGGTCTATGCAGTGCTATCACTGTTTTTCTGGAACCAGTAAAAGACATTATCTGTAACTTGTTATACACCTGTATGATGGTCTAACTGGTTGATGTTTTTACCCCCCCAAAAAAACTGCAGATACATACAGAACCTGTTCACACTGTTCTATCATGTCTGAGGGAAAACCAACCATTACCAGCTAAAAAAATGCCATTGAACATTCTAGTTGACCTTTCTTAGAGTATGTAATTTTTGATCAGGGCCTACAAATGATAAACTTTCAGCTGTGCTCAAATGGCCCCATACCCAGGGACTTCGTACTATTCAGTATTTGCCAACTCTTACTTTGGCAGCTCCTATTACCACTTTAACCAAGGCATTATGGGAAAGGAGCTGAGAAGCTCAAGCGCCCTCTGTTGCATGTAAAAAATCCTCAATTTGCTTTTGACCCACTGGGTCTTTGGAAAACAAAATTGATATTAACCAAGCCAGCATCACCCATCTGTTCGGGGTGTTTGCCCCTCGTCAGTACAGAGCAGAGCGATGCTGGCTTGGCTGAGTGGGAGGCAATGAGTGGCACTTGAGCATCTCAGCTCCTTTCCCATAATTCCTTGTGATATGCAGATGCTTTGTGGAGTGCAAAAGGCAATTTTGAATCTCCACACGCCTATACAGCACTCACTTTAACCAAGACAGGAAACTAAGCCAAAAACTAAACTAAACCCAAGCTAAAATTAAAATTAAAAATTATTATTGCAACTAAAAAACTCCCTTGCCTCAGCTTCCATTCTCCATCCAGACCAATCAGCTTTCTTTCCTTCCTTGGTACTGCATCAAGTAATGTTCGCTGATACTATCAGAGATTATGCTAAGGTTAGCAACCTGGAGGTTCCCTGCAGTGAAGTCCAAAATACAACAAAGAAGCCACTAGAGCCACTAGATGGATCCCGTAACATGTTAAAAAATTGAGTGCTAGTATATGATATGTTGTGATATGGTAGTAGATGAGATACAATATTGTATATAGCTTTATAGGATTTGGCACAGGATTTCCAAGTTAAAAAAAAGCAGAGGTCATACTGTCAGGACTCCTAGGTGAATTAGTGGGAGTCCTTCTTACACACAGGCTGATTTACAGATTCCCTGTATCAAAATACGTCTGAGAAAGTTGCCCAATAGTCTGTACTATTAACCAGGACTCTCACTGTTTCTCCAAAGAGTTCTGTTAGGATTTACAACAAATCACACTTTACTTTGCTCTCATTTAGGGCTGCATAAAATACTTGACTGCTAAGCTTTTCATGAAGAGAAGAGTGTATGATAAGTGAGTGTGCTATTCTGGGTAATTGAATGCATCTTAATGGAAAATAATGTGTCACGTGACTTACTCTATGAAATGGCAATAGTACAAAAGAAATACTGACACTTGCAACACACTCAAGGGGAAATGTATTAAGAATGGTGTTAAATACATCGGTCTTAATGAAAAGTGTGCCAGAGTAAAATGCAAAAGTCCATTAAAGCTGAATAGATTTGACACATCCATCGGTGCCCATGCATCTGAAAGTCAAATCTAAACCATTTATGACCCAACTAAATTTCAATTACAATTTATGCCACCTTTGGAGCCCTTTTTTCAAAGTTTTTAGCAACTTCCATTAAAACGCCTTTACTGGCATATATCACTTTATAAATTTCCTCCTATGTATTTAACAAATTTCACTCAAAAATACAAATAGCAGAGTTATTATATTTATATTTCTGCTAAAACACGTAAGTGATTGTATGTGTTGCAGTTGAATTTTAAAGTACTGAAGTAAAGCTGGGAAGGTTATTTTATCCTACTGGACACTAGGGCTGAAATCTATGAACTCGCCTGTGCCATATATTTGGCGTATATTGTGCCAAAAAAAATTGCCAGCACACTGTTCTATAGATGTATGATGTACTGCAAACTTGGCGTAATGTGCGCTTGGCACAACACATTTTAATGTGCCTAGAATGCGCCAAAGTTTTGTGCGAAACTGCCATACGAAGTTTGGCACATAACACTCTACATGCCAATGTTGAATGTTACACGTCAAAAATGTTTGACACATACCACTTTCATGCATGCTGTCGTATTGAAGGGGTTGTCTCATCTCAACGTTTCATAGGATGCATGAATAAAATAATGCTGCTTTGCTCTGTCACTCCCTGTCAAGCTCTCTGTAATTAGCATATGAGCTCTGTGTATTCAGACTCCTCTGTTTATTAGTCTAGATTAAATAAATTACCTTCACTGAGGTCTGGAGAAGCTTACGAGCTAATGTAAACAGTAATTACTGTCTTTTGTCTGAAAGATCAGATAACACACAAGCTCTCACACTACCACAACCTGTGTGATGATGTCACTCCCTGCTATCAGACAGAACAAACAGCAGGGGAGAAGGAGTACACAGGTCGGTCACTAAAGAAACCAGAAAGCCCTGAGAAGGTGATAAAATCACTTGTAGCTCCTTAACAAAAAAAGATGAACAAAGCAATATATTTGGAAAACGTCTTCATTTAGTTTTCCCTACATTTTGAAAGCTATTCTTTGTAGTGAAACAACCCTTTAAACACTCCTTTATAAATATCTAGAACTGGTGTGTAGGCGCCAAGCTACATAGATGTCACCCTAGATATATTTCTTTATATTTGGAAACTACACTAGTGAAGTCCATCGCAGGTTACTGTGTTTTAGTGTAAGAAAAGCGAGGTGTTAAATAGCACAGTTATTGTATGAAGGCTAACATAGCTATCAAAGCTGCACAGAGTTCTTTTACATACAAAAAAGTACAAAAGTTATAAGCGAAAAATCAAAGAACCATTCCACAGATAAAATATAGTTTTATCCTATGCATATAGTGTAGCACAACACTGGATGAACATGATGCAAATAAAAAGTGTTTTAAACAATGTTTTAGTTTGTTACATTGCCTGGCCTAGGGTGTGTTCACATGGCAATGGACAAATACCGGTCGGTTTATCCAACCGGTATCTGTGCAGTTTGTGTGCTGTGCACACGGCTGCGGGGGGGACGGCTTTTCTCCGTGATGAGTGAAGAAAACCCCCCCCCCCCCCTCCTACACATTCACTTGCACATATTCCGTCCGAAAACCGGACGGAAGAAGGTGCATGTAGAATGTTCTTCGGGCGGCCCGCGGGGCGAAAAACCGGCGGGCGGAAAACCCGTGCCGTGGGGACTGCTGCACGGGTTTTCCATAGGAGCCCGTTGTGCTCATTTTCAGCCAGTTTTTCAGGCGGTCTGCAAAAACGCAAACCATCTGAGAAACCGGCCGAAAACCCGTGCAGTGGGCACATGCCTCTAAAGTAAATGGACTGGTCTAGGAGAACAGAAAATGTAGATAAACACCGTATACACTTCACAACACTGAAATTGCAAGGAAAGTCTTGGAATTATGGAAATCACAGGACTGATAGAAACGTTGATATACTTGGAATTAAGTATGAGCATCACAGGAACAACTACGTACACGTGGACAAATATAGTTTCATATACTTTTAATAGAGCTGCAGTGAGTTACATGACCAAGCAGATGAGAAGAAAAAGGAGGCTTAGGACTCCCATTCTATTGATCAGCGATTATCTTAGCAGTGAGGCACTCAATGATCACCTATCCAGTGAATAGGTGTTCCACTACTTTCCTCTCATTCTGTACATAAGTACAATGGGCCACATGTATGAACCTGTTTAGGTCTAAAACTCACTTTTTTGACAATAGGTTACAAAAGAGTGAGTTTTAGACCTAAACAGTTTCATACATGTGGCCCAAAGAGCTATCACACAACACCTGTTAAAAAATGAAGAAATAGTCTAACTGCAATAAACAGCATTATTTCTAGGATAAAATCTGATGTCTCACAGGGTAGAGAGTGACATGACAATGCATTCTATGGAGAACCCATTGATTTCAGTAGGTACAGTGTAATGCTTCAATTCTCTTGTGGTTGCTCTGCAGGGGAAATGAACATATCCTGCTGGTTCTCCGATTACAACGGATTTCTAGGAATCTGTGCATCCGGAGATACAGTGATCAGCTTGATTTTGGGTGACCATTCTAATAACAGATGATTGTTCATAGTGGATAACCACAAAAAGATCAATGACCATTTACAATTGGGAGATCATACAGTGTATTAATTACAGTATGTTCCAGGAACCCAAACATACAGAAAATATTATAAACCTGTTAATAGATCATTTTGATCAAATTGTGACTTTGTAATAAAGGCAATAAAGACAGCAATCAAGGCAGACAGGTGATGACGAATTCCATGAATAGAATTAACGATTTGGACCAACTGAGAAAAAGGAAACATATCAGATGAGTGGGACCATGATCAAGAAACCATATAATATGTTCAGAGGTTTTTAAATTGTCTTTGTTACATGCTCAAGCAATGTAAATACGGACACATGAAAAGGGGGTTTGTACGTGTAATAGCGTTAGTAAACTCACCTGGTTAAGAATATAATTATAGGATTAAAGATTTAATGAAGAAAGATTGTGGCCTTAGGTAGAAATAGAAGAGAATTGGACACAACAGATTTGTTTGCTGTTTATAGGTGGAGTTGTGCCTATAAGCATAGAGGGCAGAGATTGACAAAAAACCATACAGGCTTATATTTGTAACAGTAAATGGGGATTCCAATGGTGTGAAGATCTCATTGCATGCCAAGGTAGATCTTGGGTAGAGGGCAATAGAGATAGCTCAAATTTGAACGGGTTTATAACCTATGTGCTTATTTGGGCAGTGCCATTTACAAATTAGATTTTCACAAAAGTTCTTAAAGTAAACAATGACCTTTTTTTATTTATTGAAGACAATAAAAAATATCACATATCTGTTAGTGACAAAACTAGGTGAACCTTTGCTTTCAGTATCTGAAATGACCTCCTTGTGCAGTAAGAACTGGATCTAAACATTTCCAGTAATTGTTAATTACTCCTGCACATTGGCTTGGAATAGTCTGTTATGTTGGTAGGTTTCCTACCATGAACTGCTCACTGTAAGTCCTTTCACAATATTTCTATTTTATTAAAGGGGTTGTCTCACTACATTGATTCATCTGACTTCAGTCCTGTTTTCTTGGTTTTACTTTGAATTCAGGGGTGTGTTTACTGGATTCCACTAGGCTGCAGAAGAAGCCAGGTCTGTAGTTATAGCAACCAGTGCTGGCAGCCTATCATGAGAGATCAAACAGGTCTGTAGCTATGGTGATCTGAGGAGCTGATGCAGCCCATACAAGAGGGGATATCGAGGAATAGGTAGGACACTGTTAATGGACATATATTGCAAAGTGACTTGTTTTTGCAAAATCTTTAACATAAAAAGCAATCCTTGTAGTGAGACAACCCCTTTAAGTTCAGGACTTGGATTTGGACATTCTAAAACTTTATTCTTCTTTATCCAGTCTCTGGTAGTAATACTTATGTTATTAGGATCATTGTCTTCCTACTTGACCAACATTTTTATGTATTCAGCTCACAGACCGATTTCCTGACACTTTTCATTAGAATTTCTTGATATAGTTTAGAATTCATTGTTCCATCCTAGCTAAGATGCAGCAAAGCAGGCCCAATCATGATACTAGCATCACAGATGGTATGAGGTGTTTATGCTGGAATGCAGTGTTTTCCAATCTCTAAACATGGCACTTTTCCTTTAAACCAAAAGATCTATTTTGGGCTCATGCATTCACAAAATATTTTTCCAATAAATATGAAAAAGAAAAGGTTTTGTCCAGCATGCACCAAAGGAAGATGATAAAAGTACATACAATTGAAAAGAGAACTATGTGCACATAGTCTCGGGCACCTCTGATGCATTTCAAGCCTCTTGTGCTCTTAACCATAGTAAGGAGTAGTGTATCACACACCAACTAAAAACAAGAGTTTTAATGGAACATTTTAAGACGCAGAGGGAGAGAAAGGAATGGGAATTAAAATTAATGCAAAAATTTCAAACTCTGCAAAAAGGGCTAAATATGCCAGCTTTATGTCAAACTATGTGTGAACTGTGGAGGCTACAAATTACACCTGATGTCTAAGAGATAAGACGCAGAATTACTGACCCCTCCGTCACGCCTCACAAGTTTCCAGATAGTTGATTTCTTGACCTGTTGTAAATAACTGCTATACTTATATTGCATTTTGTTATTTTTAAGAATTCTAAGTTCCTTTGAAGGTCCATGTCTTTTGTGTTTAAAAAGTCTGTAAATTTTCAGTTCTTGTATAACAAGTCTGAAGAAGGGAGCTAGTACTCTCGAAAGCTCACCATCGAATATACTCAGTTAGCCTGAAAAAGGTATCGCCTGATTTCTTCACTCTTCTACTACTTTCTATGGCTAACACGGTACAACATTATACTACTAAAAACAAGAGTGTCAGTATTGGATCTGGGGGAAACTTAAAACACATACTAGAGGGTTAACTATTTACTTCCCATTTGTCATTTAGCATTTAAAACCTCTAGGAGAAAACAGCAACATATAAACTTGTAGATACATTAAATATTTCAAGATCACCACAAACATGATCATATTCACACTTTGAACGTTCCAGAACAAATTTCAACAAGTACAAAGAGTGTTGTAAATGGGCTATTTTCCATTTCTCAGTAAAATCTTTATCATCATGATATTGAGAAATTTCTTTGTATACTCCAAGCCCATTCGGTGTACGTTCCGCATCCGAATATGACTATAAAGTGTAATTCGTTCAAAAGAGGTTCACTTCTTTTCAGCAAGATTTAATACTCGATTTTCCAGCATGCAGATGCTTAATACAGTGACCTCATGATTGAAATTGGACTGTGAGAAAAATGTGTCAATATTCTCCCGTCCTAAAGAGAGTGCATTTGTATTGCTGGCCTGCTCCGTAGTTGTAGATTCCTCCATGGTGCGCAACTAATTAGATACTTAACTGGTGTTAACGGAAGATCAGTTTAAGGAGTTGCATTAATGTCAATGAGATTTATGTGGAATTTACTTCTAATTATGGAGTTTCACAAATTGAATTTTTGGATGTGATTATGTCTTTGGAGGGGGATAATATTGTCACAAAGGGCTATAGGAAATTCCTTATTACAGTATGGTAGTTTTCATTCAGAGCATGTTAAAGGGGTTGTCTCACTACAAAGATTAGCTTTCAATATGTTGGGATCACTAAATAAAGATGTTTTGCAAATATATTGCATTTTTTTTATCACCTTCTGTGCTCTCTGGTTCCCCAAGAGACCGACCTGTGTACTCCTCCCCCCCCTGCTGTTTGTTCTATTTGATAGCAGGGAGTGACGTCATCACACAGGTCGCACAGCACAGAATTTCGGATAGTGAGAGCTTGTTTGTTATCTGATCTTTCAGACAAAAGCCAGTAATTACTACTTTTTACTTTAACTCAGAAGCTTCCCTGGTCCTGACAGCATGAGTTTTATCTAATTAGCAGAGGTCTGAATACACAGAGCTCATTTGCTAATTACAGACAGCTTGACCAGGAAGTGACAGAGCAAAGCAGCATTATTTCATTCATGCATCCTATGAAACTTTGAGATGAGACAACCCCTTTAAGAGAGGGTTACCCTACAAACAGTTCCTAAGGTTAAGAAGGATTAATAGTAATTATCAAGATTTTTTAGATGAGTCTATGGAATTAATGGACAGACTGAGATCGAGAGGATATAGTGAAATGTTGATTTCAAGAACGTTTCTAAAAGTTAAGAATCAAAATAGACATCACATGTTGTTTGGGTCTAGTTGATGTAGAGATACTGATGTATTTTTTCTTTTGAAATTAGCCCTATATCTGAACATATTAAAAATAACGTGAGGAAACATTGGCACTTGTTACAGTCAGATGATGAACTGAACCCCATATTGTCTGTTTTCGTAAATGTAAAAATTTGAGAGATGAACTAGTAAAAGTTGGACTTGCCCCAAAATCTAATCATACGTATTGCCCCCCCCCCCCGAAGGGTAATCACAACTGTGAATTATATTCTCTCTGTATATATATAAGTGAGGGAACTACTGTTAAATTAGGGGGGTCCCATTGATTCAAAACACTGAACTCTAACATTAGCCCTCAAATTGTTTTATAGTCCTAAAGTTTCATAGACTTTTGCAATGTTATACTGGATCATATTCCTCAATAAATAAATGAACAGGTCTAATATTTTTGACTCATTTGTTTCATGTTTTTTTTTATCTACTACTAGAGCCTCATTAAAAATTTTATGTAGTTTTATTTCAAATATACACAGAAATATAAAAAAAATTGAAGGGTTTACAAACTTTCAAGCACCACTTTAGTAAAAAGGAAAATTGTGATTTACTTAAATTATCTAAAAATGAAATGGTTCCACTATAAATATTCTTTGAAGTGCTGGCCACTAGGGGACTGATTTCTTGGTGACTTGTTGTCTGCTGCTTTTTTTTCAGGAGACATAAACCTTAAGCAGCAGAGACACCAAAACAGAATTAGGCTATGTCCACACTGCTTATTGCGTATAGTACGCGCCGCAATACACCGGGTGTTTTGGAACCACGCACTGATCAGTGCGTAATCCTAAAGCACCGGGGGGCCGGAGGGACGCCGCCCCCATAGACATGCATTATCAGTGGCGCGTTTTCGCCGCTAACAATGTGAAAACATTGTACGAAGGGAGACGTATGAATTTTAACATGTTAATTGCGCATTTCACCGTGTATTAATCGCAATACGCTGCAAAATACGCACGCAATTACGCAAATAAGCCGTGTGAACATACCCTTACATATATTGGTGCAGGTCCCTGCCTACATATGTCTCTGTCTGTTCTCACTCCTTTGTCAACTTATGTCAAGCATTAAAGAGGGACAGGATGTAAGTTCGGAGTAGGCATCCGATTGGTCAATGTGAGTGCTCGCTCCCATTGGAGATATATTGCATGACTGTAAGTGCCAGCATGTATAGTGATGCTACACAGGGGCGTAACGACCGGGGACGGGGGTAGCAGTTGGGGGGGCCCTGTGCGTTAGGGGGGCCCCCGCCCGGGGAGCTGCTACTGGTTGCTCCCCCGGTATCCCCGCTCCTGGGCCCCGCCGGTAGTGAACTTAAAACAGTTCACTGCGGGGGCCCGGGAAGGCGGGGCCCGGGCGATGCTGCCTCTGAAGCCGGGGCCCTCCAGCCCGGTGTTAGAGGGGAAACCTTCCATGGAGATGCAGAACGGGCGCCGATCGCCCTCTGCTACTTCCCTGCGGCCTTGTGATCACGTGGGCACGCGCGGTGACTAATCACCGCGCCCCCGGTGGCACAGAGGTAAAGCAGAGGGCTGCAGCGCGGCGCTCGGGGGGGGCGTGGACTGAGGTAAGTAAACTATTTCTTATTTTACCTGCCCCTAAGCCTGCCTGTATACCCCCATGTGCCTGCCGTATACCCCCATATGCCTGCCGTATACCCCATATGCCTGCCGTATACCCCCATATGCCTGCCGTATACCCCCTATGCCTGCCGTATACCCCCATATGCCTGCCGTATACCCCATATGCCTGCCATATACCCCCATATGCCTGCCGTATATCCCATATGCCTGCCATATACCCCATAGCCTGCCGTATACCCCCTATGCCTGCCGTTATAGCCCCCTCAGCCAGCCTATATACCCCCAAGCCTGCCTGTATACCCCCGCCTGCTCCCTGTGTTATACCCCCCGGCCTGCCTATACCCCCGCCTGCCTAATACCCCCCGCCTGCCTAGATAGCCTCCCGCTGCTAAACCCCGCCTGCCTGATAGCCCCAGCCTGCCTATATACCCCAGCCTGCCTAGATACCCCCAGCCTGCCTATATACCCCCAGCCTGCCTGCATAGCCCCCCAGCCTGCCTTTATACCCCCCAGCCTGCCTATATAGCCCCCTAAAGGCTGCCTATATAGCTCTAAGTCTGTCTGCCTGAATAGCCCTATAGCTACCGTGAAGCCTGTCTGCCTATATAGTCCCTATAGCCCCCTAAAGCTTGCCTACCTTATAGCCCCGAAGCCTGCCTGTCTACTTATATGGGGCCCCTTTAGCTACCTAAACCCTACCTATATGGCCCCTATAGCCCACCTAACCCCTGTCTACCTGTATGGCTCCCTATAGCACCAAAAACCCTGCCTGTATATGGGCACTCTATTGGTTCCAAAACCCCTTGCCTTTTTGGGGGCCCCAATTCCTATCTAAACCCTCCCTGCCTAATGGACCCCATTAGCCAGGGGGAAGGTGCTGGAAAAGTCAGGTTTCTAAATATTTGTGTTTAAATTTGGGGGACAATGGTGGGGAGACGTCTCATATGGGGGATGGCCGGATGCAGAAAAAAGGGGAAAGTAAAGACTTGTCAGAGAAACTCCCGTGAGCCAAGATGTAAAACTATACGTTATTACTTATATGCTACAGGCCTGTGTAACTGGTGTCTCCCACTATATGGTCCTGTATGGGGGGTTTTATACGTCTGCAGAGCCTGTGTAGACAGTATATCCCACTATCGGTCACTATATGGGGTACTATTGGTCTTTGTGTACTGATTAGAAAATATGTAGGGGTATTATTCAGCACTTTGGGGGTATTTGTGGTAGTTCGGCATATATCAGGTCCTTATGTAGTATGTTTTTGGGAATGCTGGGGCTTAGTATAGGGGATTTGATTGGTCATATGATGGGGTTTTGTTGGGGAGGTATTTGCCCCCTTTTATATTTTACTTATCTAACAGCAGTCCTTGGTACATGGGGTGGTAGGGAGGGGGGGGCGGGGAGGGGGGGGGGTAGGGGCACCCTCCAAAAGTTGCTTTGGGGCCTGGCTTCTTAGTTAGCCCCCGATGCTTTCAGGCTGTGTTTTTAACCCAAGAAATAGTGGGGTGTCTGGAAGTACCAAAAAGGAGAACAAAAGAAGACACGATGGCCAAAAACACCTTTAAAACATTCAGTAGCCTGAAAGCAATAGGGTTATTTCAATTTAACAGAAGATGCATGTCAAAGGATGAAGTGATTTAAAATTTAATTGGTTCTCTTTCTTGTCAGTTCTGTGAGGTATTGTAAATATGGAAACATCAGAAGGAAAAAAAAAATCTGTGAGAAATTATTATTTCTAGTTTCTCAAACCACAGCAGGCTGTAAAAGAATTTCAGCTTCCTGAACACATACCATCAAGCGCACAAATACTGAGCAGGGGGTTGTAAATGTGCTACATCTCAAGGGTAGATTAGAGACCTGGGGTAAGTTCTAAATAATCTCCATGACCAAAAAAAGAAATAAAAATTGGTAAAAAATGTAAATATATTTGAAAAATTTTTTTTAGGCCCAACATATTCTGTACCACTTTTCAGAGGGTACATATAAAAATAAAATTAAACATTATCTTACAAAAGAAAAAGGAACAAGATGGTGTCCACAAATGCAGGCAGATATCAAGTGCAATAAAGTGCAAAAATGTGGTGTGTATATGTGTGTGTGTGTACAGTAGGAGGTCAAGGGGGACTGTAAAACAAAGAAATCTTCAAGAATCCTGGTGATAGGACAGATTTGTGTTTGAAATAGGAAATAATCTGATGGTCCAGGATATTAGATTTCAGATTTTCAGATTACTGGTGCAGCACAAACTGGAAGCTGAAGCTGGGAGTTGAAGTTTTGGATTATGAATGATGTTAGTCTTAAAGGGAACCTGTCACATAGGTTGTGCCCCCCTTGCTGAGGGCAGCACAAGCTAGTGTCAGACCTGCTGTTCCCAGCACTGTGCCCCTTATACTGTAAAATGCAGCAGTATTAGTTTATTTCAAACCCGGCCCACCAAAGACTAGCTCCACCCACTGACAGTTATTCACATGTTTCTACCTATTTAAAGTAATAGGTTTGTCAGTTGAGGTGGGCGGGGCTAGCCTCCGATTGGGTTTGAAAAAAACTGACTCTCTGAAGGTTGCTTCGAATGACTCTTCTGGCTAAAAACTGCTGATTTGAGCATTAATTACTTGAAAAATACAGCATCTTATTGAATAAGGGACTCAGCGCTGGAAACAGCAGGTCTGACACTACCTTTTTCTGTCCTTAGCCAGGGGGGCAAAAACTATATGACAGATTCTCTTTAAATCATTGGCATAATGTAGACTCCAGATAGGGTGGTTACATATACAATAAAAGAGACATAGGTAAGTGCAGACCTGTGGAGAGCTTTAAGGGTGAGATTGATAAGCTTAAATTGAATAAAAGAGAATGGGCAACTAGTGCAGCAACTGATACAGGGTAGAGGCATCTGTGTAGCACTTGGACAGAGAGATAATTGGAAAAAGGAAAATCTGTATAGGAGAAGACTAACTGGTAGTAAACTACAGTAATTAAGATTAGAAGCAATTATTTATCTATAATACATATATTTATTTATCTGAGGGAGAGAAGAATATAGTAAAACATCCCCAAATACCTATTCTAGCTTTCCTAGGTAAGATCCTGAAACCATTTCACCTATATACACTCCTCATCATTGAAAGTGCAACACCAAGAAAGACAAGCTGAGTTATGCAAAAAAAAAAAGGAAGTAACAGGTGTATATAAGACCTGTAAATAATCACATTTTCATTAAAAACACATTTTTTAGCCACATGAAACCTCAAAAATCAAATTAAGTCAGCCATGGTTCACAGCAAGATGGCAATGGAAGCTGTAATTAAGGTTTTTCCTCTTTATCAATGATTCCTGCTTTTGTCTCAGATGCAGTGATAGCTGGGAATTAGTCTGGGTAACCCCATAAAAACACCTTGACAAAGGAACATCACATTGGTCCTACTTCCAGGATAATGGTATGGTGTAGCATAATGTATGGTAGCCTGACCTTTTTAGTCTTTATTTCAGGTACACTAACATCTTGGCATTATATTGCTTTAGTCATTGAACCAGTGGCATGGCCATTTCTCCAAAGTGTCCCAGGAGCCAATTTTCAGAAGACAATACTAGGCCACATATGGCTTGTGCTATTGTGAGCTGGCTATATGGCCTAAACATGCTACCATGGGCTGCAGCGTCTCTGGACTTTTCTCCCATCGAGTACATCTTGGACATCATAGTTCAGCAATTATAAAGCCAGTAGCCAGTCTTTATGATTTGTGTGCCCAGGTGCATTCATCAGACAACCATTAATAACCTCAATAATAGGATGCAAAGGCCTGCTATGTGTATACTCTGTGTGGCGCTCATACTCGATACTAAATAACTGGAAAGGTTTTGAATGTTTTGTTTTTTATATTATCTATCTATCCCGTAGTTTCCATAAGTTCAAGACTTTTTCTTCTTAGGCCTCGTTCACACGGCTTATTTGTCCGCGGATTGGTGCCGTACTCCGCGCCGGATTTGCGCTGCACTCATCGAGAACATTGGATTCCGTCGCTCCTCCCTGCTCGGCGAATCCGCCGCGGGGGAGAAAGTGACATGCACATTATTTACGGCGCGTACGCGCCGTAGATAATGACAGTCTATGGGGCCGGGGAGCAATCCGGCTCACAAATCCGCCGTGAATAAGCCGTGTGAACACGGCCTTAGTGTTGTAATTTAAATGTAGCAGAGAGTATACTTTGTGAGCAATATACTGTATCTGATTTACCAGAAAGACTTCCACTATGTAAGAGATTAGGCTGCTACAAGAGAAATATTACTGCCAATGTATACGGCCACTTATTTCTTTCTTTAAAGTAAAATAAGACCTTTTATCTGAAAACCTAGCATGGAGTACTAATCTTTTGGGGGTTGCCTCACTACATTGATTCATCTTACCTCAGTCCTGTTTTCATTTTGATTTCAGGGGCATGCTTACTGGCTTCTACTAGGCTGCAGAAGAAAGCAGGTCTGTAGCTATAGCAACCAGTTCTGGCAGCCTATCATGAGAGATTGAACAGGTCTGTAGCTATAGCGACCTCAGGAGCTGAATATAGCCCATACAAGAAGGGATATCTCAGAATAGGTAGGATATTGTTAATGGACACATATTGCAAAGTGACTTGTTTTTGCAAGATCTTTAACATAAAAAGCATTCCTTATAGTGAGACAACCCCTTTAATGCTAGTGATAAAGTTACAGCAGAGATACATTTGTTTGAATAAACACACACATGTATATGTAGAACTAACATGTGCTGTACTCCAACAATTCTATATTCTGTCACATATACACACATCAACAACTGATGACAATGAATGGTTTTATGGTTTCATGTAAGATCACTTAGAACCATGTACAAGCAAGAAGAATCGAGTCTTAACATTGAATTAAAAGCACACTATCCACAATTTAATATAGCTGACTGCATGATACACTTGGACAGTGATAATACAATCATTTTTACAGCTGCACTTACTTAACAAGAGAATAGTTAAAGTAAAAAGATGATAATATACTAAGACATATCTTGATGAATGAAAGGAGACTTGTATTCATATAAATAAGAAGTTTAAGAGTGGCAGTCGTTCTGTGCCAGCCAAACCTTAGAACATCTGCTATTATACATTTTCCTCGTAGACTATTTCATCTGTACATGCATAATGCCAGGACCACCCACAAATATGGTTAGTGGCTATAGACCACAGATGCGAAAACTGAATTAAGATTGGCTGCTCCAGTTGTCTGAGGGACTAATAAGGAGAATTTTTCATTGGAAGTTGTGACTGGTACACACTACATCCAGGATGCTCCTATGCCAGCGGCTGCTGAGAGGACACATTGTAACATTTTCTTTGGCACGTATTAAAGTAGTTAACTACCTTGTTTTTAAATAGTTAAAACATATTAAAGAAAATAGGAATGCAAATGTATTCTCTTACCTTTCTGTTACATAGAAAGTGCTCTCTGCTGCTCATGACTCTAATGCAGGTGTCCAAAAAGCTTGAACAGAGCCTTAGTACAAAGTACAAATGGCATTATATAGAATTTATGTCCAAAACAAGACACAAACAATGAGACACAAGGCTCTACTATAGATAAGAAGAATTAGGGCTGCGATACAGTAGGAAGAAGTTATAGCAATAAGCAGCGGACCAGCCATAAAAGACGAACTGTCACCTCATCTGACACCTAAAACTGTAGGACTATCTGAACTGTTGGCCCACAAATGCCAGTGCACTTTGGGCAACATGATTTGCACCAAAAAAACAGTTGTTGCCACTGTCCAACATATTTTTAAAAGGTCTGTCTAACACTAAGGGTATGTTCACATGGCTCCTTGTGGGGCGCATTTCGCGGGGATATGCACCCCATAATTACGGTAATCCATAGTTCTCACAGAGAACTATGGATTACGCCTCCTCTCCCCGCTCGTACAAGATTGCATTGTACGCGTGGGGACATAAGTGACACGTCAGTTATTTGCGGCGAATACGCGGCGCAAGTAATACATGTCTAAGGGGCTGTCAGGTTGCCGGCCCCCTGCTCGTGGGAGTACGCGCATAGTAGCGTGAACTCCCGAAACACATGATGTACTGTGGAGCGTACTGTACGCGCCGCAGTACATCGTGTGAACATACTCTAACGATAACAAATTAACTGATAACTGGGAGTATCCATAGCCCTACTGTGAAAATTACTTATCCCTATGAAGGCATGCTATAAGTAATTTCAGTGCCCCATACAGCTAAAAAGGGTTTTATCATTTCATTAAATGGTCTTCAGAATAAGGGGACAGTGAAAACAAGTAACTTTGCAATTAGATGTCATTAGCAAAGCTGTCTTGTTATCACAAGATTCCTTATATTCTGTTTCTGTTTACATTGATATCCAGTGCTGGTTGAATCCCTCCTCCTTGCATTTCACTAGCTTAGAGCTCATTTACATTCTCTTCGGCCCCAGTCGGCCGTATTCACGGAGCTTGCATTCCTGCTTTTCACTCAAAGCAAGGGACCAGCACATTTTCACTCTGCACAGCCAGAAGAAACAGATTAACACTGCAGGGCTTTTATAATCAGCAAACAGCACAATTGTGTGTTGATCCCTCTCTGACTCAGAATTAGGGGCCATAGCAATTTCTCTCTGGACACCTAGCAGAAACAGACTGCAGCAGATTCTACAATCAGAAAACAGCACAGTTGTGTCTCGGTGCCTAACTCTCCTGCATTGAAAGCTGGATTCAACTGTAACAAATCTCCAGCTTTGAGAGGAGAAGAGATCAGTGCTCAGTCTAGATTGAATGCAGCCTGTGGTATGTATACAGCTCATACAAAATAAGACTGCATAGGGAGAGACACAGTGACATGTGGACTCAGAGAGGAGTCTCAGGAGTAATGGCCAATAAATTATATCCAATAATATTGGCTTACAACAGACTATAAAGAGAACCTGTCATATAGATTATGTCCCTCTTGCTGAGGACAGCACAAGCTAGTGGCAGACCTGCTGTTTCCAGCGCTGTGTCACTTATTCTGTAAGATGCACTACTTTTAGAACATTTAATGCTCAAATCTGGCAGTTTACAGCTTCTTCTGCCAGAAAAGAGTCTTCTTAGTTCATGAGCCATTCACATTACTGTTGTTATAATGAGCCCACATTTAACGTTGTAGGTGTTGTGTGTCCCATATCTCCAACAGAGATAGGACAGACACTGGGTATGTGCCCTGTTAAGCCTTACGATCCTCACAGAGGGAGAAGGGCCCTTTTTGGAATTTCTTTCTATTAGGCAGAGTGGAGGACAAAGAAGGGCTCTAGCTCTAAAGAACCCCACTGTGTTTTCAAAACTTTGCTTCATTTCAAAGTTAGAGCAATTCTTATCTCCTGCTTGTTGACACAAGCTTCTGTAGGTTACCAACCACCTCTTTCTGCTTTAGCAGTCATCAGGCTGGCATGTCTTATCAGCAGCACAACAGCTTGTTTATGTTTCTTACTGAAAATCTGTGGTCCTGCTCTTAAAACCCTTCCATCACCAAGGTCCCTATAACTGGTTCAGTTAGGAATAGCAGAAGTGAAATGTTAGTTGTTGCTGTAGCACCACCCACAGCCTGAAAAGGAAGTGGGAGCCAAAAGATGGCTGTGAAGAGTGAAAACAGCTTCATGGGACAACTCATTTAAGAGACCAGTAAATGGGCCAAAAATGAATTAAAATGCTGAATAAGTCAAAAGCATTTAAATACATTAATGACCAGGCAATTTCTTCATTTTGTTCTTTGTCACATTACAAGAGATATATTTTTTTTAATTTCCAATCAACATAGCCATATGAGAGTTTGCTTTTTGCACAAGTTTTATATTAATTGTAAAATATTTTTTTTAAATGTATGCGTTTTAAGTAAACACTGTTCACAATATAATAAAAATACCATGATAACTCTATTCTATGTGTCAGTCTGGTTATAACATAATAACATATTTTTACATTTTTTTTCAAAAAAGTGAAAAAAACACAAAAAATGTCTACAGATTCCAACACCTATAACATTTTTAGTTTTCTGTAGACAGAGCTGTGGGAATCTGTTTTTTGTAGGACAACTTGCAGGTTTTTATTGATATTATTTTGAAGTACATAAGACTTTTTAATCGCTTTTTAGTTTATATTTTTTGGTAGTAGATTATGTTTTTCTTTTTATTTATGCTGTTTAATGTATAATATAAAAAAATGTTATAGCCTGGGTCATTACAGATGCCACCATACCAATTATGTATAGATTATATATAGATTACATTTTTTCTATTTCATTTTTATAAATTGGGATCTCTTTTTTTAACTTGGAATTTTATTCAAGTCCTTATTACATTTTTTTTGTTCCTCTCAGGGCACTTAAATATGTGATCATTTAATAATGCATATAATCCACTGTATTACTTACTAGGCTCTGAATCTGTCTGGGCCTTATAGGCATACACTGGGGGCAGATCTTGTAGACCCATTCACACCCTTCAATTGCATTAGAGGGATTCCAATGCAGTTACAGAGAGAATTCCTCCCTCTGGAACCACTTATATGCCATAATATTGACTGCAGCATATAAGGGGATCAACAGCTGGAATCCAAAGTTTTTTTTGATCTTGGACACTAAAACAGGAGCCTGGTTGTCATCAGATGCCTGAGCCCATACTTCACACAGCTTGATACACTGATGGTAGCTTAATCCTGCCCCTCAGTAAAAAAGGCCTGTTGGTGGTTAAACCATCATTGACCAATCCTTCACAGCAGTTCTTTTTGCCACCTGGCAGTGCAGGGAATTGTAACAGGTCTTCAGTTCTCCCTTTTTTGTAAGTGCTGGGCAGGGGATGGGTGCAGTGCAAGGAAAAACAGATAAAGGGATTATCTCACTTCAGACATTGATGGCATAGTGCTAGAATATGACATCAATGTCAGATAGGTGTGATAGGTCAGCTAGGACCTGCACCTATCTTACGAATGAGCCCCGAAAACTCCCAGTTCAATGGGATTGTCCCGACCACCAGGTTTCAAGGCAAGTTCTAGAGACAGGTGCAAGTTCTAAAGATGAGACCAACACCTATCTGACATTGATGGTAAATTCTAGCAATATGACATCAATGTCTGAAGGGAGACAACCCTTTTACGAGAAGGCAGCACCGGAACAGTGCTGCAACTCTGTAATTTTCAGAATCAGTGAAGGGCCCAAAGGTCAACCCCACCAATCATGATGAAGGTAAATCCTTGTGATAGGCTATTACTTCACAAAATGGGAATAACCACTTAAATACATTAATAAAACATATATATATATATATATATATATATATAGTATATATATATAATATATATTATATATATATATATATATAATATACTGTATATGCCTGCCCTGAGTGACTGTTCTCCATTGTTATACAAGGCATTGTTTCTTAACATTTCTAAAGTACAGTACCTTTAATTACATCATAAAAATAATTTAACAATCATTAAACTTTGCTGTACCTAAAAATAGCAAAGTATGAAGACAGTCCAAGTATGTCCTACAGATGTGGAGTGTACTCCCCCAGGTGCACGTTCCACAGCTTTGTACAACCTAGGGTGTACAGCGTACCACTTTAAGATGAATATAGTTTAGTATTATTTGTTAGCAGAAACCGCATGAATAATATGAAGAATTAAATGTTCCATATGTCCAAGGACCTCACTTGGCTATAAGACAAACCCACAAGTGGTTCAGGGAAGACGCCAGGGGAAATATTAAGGTTATTACAGAGTCACATAAATATTTAATTCATTTAGCATTTCATGCAGTTTCTAAATGTAACATATCAGTCGCTGGTAAAAGTTTCTTGGAGTTTCTTGATTAAAGCATTCTAGTATAAACATTTGGAAACGGCTTTTCTCAAGGCCTGTGTAGCACAGCGGAGGTTGGCACATCGTGACTGAACAGCTTAGGCACTATTCTCCAGATACTTAGAAGAGAGAAATTAAACTTGACAGATGAAGAGAACTTTGTATCTTACCTACCGCACAGTCATTTGTAGCAATCCCAAGGCTCTTTCTTACAGTATCACCCTATCCCAAACTACATGTGAGACATGAATCTGCCAGCTTTCATCTGACCCGCTTTTCATTTTTTATCTCCTATTCTTTTTAAGGAACATGACAAATCACTTACTATGTGCTATATTTAATACATAGAATTTAGAACATCTTAGGTCACACCCAATGTATAGATAATATCCGTTTGTATAGAAAAATTACCAAGCTTCGCACGGGTCTATTATGTTCACTGTTTTTTTTTGTCTGTGTGTGTAGTTAAAAACTTTGTTTGCTAATGGTATAAGGCCAACATATTTAATAAAATAAACCTTTTGGAACGAAACAGGTTTTTTGTTTTTTTTAAGAGATTCATTGATTTATTTAGTGGTGTAATCTACAAATCTGGCCTTTATGGAAGAGTGGCAAGAAGAAAGCCATAGTAACACAGCAAGTGTGTGGAAGGTGGTGCTCTGGTCAGATGAGACCAAAGTTGAACTTTTTGGCCAAAATGTCAAACGCTACGTGTGGTGAAAAGCCAATATTGCACATGATCCTGAACACACCATCCCCACCGTGAAGCATGGTGGTAGCAGCATAATGCTAAGGGAAGCTTAGCTTCCACATGGAATGGGAAGCTGGTCAGTTGATGGGAAGATGGATGGATCTAACACAGGAAAATCAAGGAGGAAAACCTGTTAGAGGCTGCAAAAGACTTGAGACTGGGGCGTAGGTTCAGCTTCCAGCATATCCATGTGTTGAAATTGCCCAGTCACTGCCCAGACCTAAATCTCATTGAGAATCTGTGGCAGGACTTGAAAATTCTTTCATCCACAGTTAAGGAGGCACTGTACAACTTCTCAGGGTAGCCTGAAACAGGAGTAAACATTTAGGGGGACATGTATTTATAAAGAGGTGCACTCCAATATCAGGCGCATTCCAGAGCACCTGCGGCACTTTGTAATGCGCCTGAGAACAGGGGGCGTGCTGGAAACATGTCGCCCTACCACCATACGAAGCTACACAGTTATAGCTTTAGTACGGCAAATCCAGGAACATTACTGCTGGAACAAGTAAACCACTTTAAAAGTGGCTTACCTGAGCCTGAAGTGTTGTTTTAGCGCTAGAATGCACCTGATTTATGACCCACAGTAGACCAGGTATATAGTTTCAGGCACATTCTACACTACTTCTGTGCGCACAAAAAATATTGCCTGGGCGCCAAAAATTATGCATGTCGCCCTTAACTCTAGAACAGACCTGCATAACATATGTCGTCTGCGGCCTGGCAAACAATTTTTACTGGTCTACTTCTACACAAATCCACTACTTAATGGCAGGGTGCAACATACATCCCCTTCACTGCCTACAGTTCCTTCTGCTTGGTGCAAGACAAATTCCAAAGCAGTGTGTTAGCTGCAACTAGATGGTCTCTTGGGTACTTAAACGCACAAAAAATTAGCTGTAAATCCCTACTTACAGGTCCCCAGGTAGACGGCTACTTTCTTCCTTGATTTGGTTATGCAGGTTGCTTAGCGACTGTGGGCCTCCCTCAGCTCTCTTCAACTGGCTGTTTTGGCACACTCCAACTCACTCTCACTCCAACTCACATAGCCGGAGGCCATCTTCACATGGGACGTATTTCAGTCCGTAATTACGCGCCGTAGTGCACAAATTACGGGGGGAAATACGTCCCAGTCATTACGGTAATCCACAGTTCTCATAGAGAACTATGGATTACGTCTCCTCTCCCTGCTCGGCGAATCCGCCGAGGGGGGAGATGAGTGACAGGCGAATGACTAGCAGCGGATACGCGCCGCTGGTAATGAACGTCTATGGGCCGGCGAGGTGCCGGCCCCCCGCTCCCACCCCGCCCCCATCCACACGGGGTAATTGCGGGGCGTAATTACGTCCCGCAAATAAGCCGTGTGAACATAGCCTCTTGGCTACCCCCACTAGGGCTATATTTGGCCCCTGTTTCCTCTCCCTGTCTTCTAGGCAACCTATTCACTCCTGCTTACGTTATCGCAGTACACAAAGTTGTAACCCATATTGGGCTTTCATAGTGTAATGATTCAGCAATTTTCATCACCTCAACATATAAATGTGGAAAGGGCATACGTGACAGTACATACGGTAGAAGTTCAACACTGCCGAGACAAAATTACAGGAGTTTTGAAACCTCAGTAGTGTACCTCCTGTACACTACAATTGTTTCTGACATTTTATCAAATTGTTCGCCAGCTATTTTATTTTGTCTTACAGGATATATTAAAGGGTTACAAACGTGTTCTTCAAAGGTTATTCAAAGGTTAAAGGCATTTTCCTGATAGGTAAATGATGGATTTCCAGCTCCTACAAAACAAAAAGCTCCCTCAATGCCTTGATATCCTTTGGCTAGGAGTTGTGGTTTTACAACGGTGTTAAAGCCACAGGTAGCAGACTACTGTGTAATTTAAAGAGAACCTGTCACATAGTTTATGCCCCCTGGCTGAGGACAGCACAAGCTAGTGTCAGACCTGCTGTTTCCAGTGCTGTGTCCCTTAGGCTATGTTCACACGGGTTAACTGCGGGGCGTAATTATGCCCCGCAGTTACGCCGTGTGGCCGGGGGAGAGAGCGGGGGAGGGATCGGGGGGCGGCACCTCGCCGGGCCATAGACAATCACTGCTAGCGGCGCGTATACGCCACTAGAAAGTGACATGTGAATTATCTCCCCCCTCGACGTATTTGCCGAGCAGGGAGAGGAGACATAGTCCATAGTTCTCTATGAGAACTGTGGATTACCGTAATGACTGGGACGTATTTCACCCGTAATTTGCGCACTTCGGCGCGTAATTACGGACCGAAATACGGCCCATTTTAAGCCGTGTGAACATGGCCTTATTCTATAAGATGCTGTAGTTTTCGAGTATTTATTGCTCAAATCTGCAGTTTTCAGCCAGAAAAGAGTCAAAGAGTAATTTTTTTCAAACCCCGTCCACCTAAGGCTAGCCCCGCCCATCTCAACTGATAAACATATTACTTTGAATAGGTAGAAACATATGAATAACTGTCAGTAGGCGGGGCTAGCCTTTGGTGGGCAGGGCTAACACCTGCTCATGAATAAGATTTGAGCATTAAATGCTCTTAAAAGGGACAGCATCTTACAGAATAAGGGACACAGCGCGGGAAACAGCAGGTCTGACACTAGCTTGTGCTGTCCTTAACAAGGGGAGCATAATCTATGTGACAGGTTCCCTTTAAAGTCTATGTCTATGTTAAAGTCATAGGAAACACTTGGGACTCCCCTCCTTCTAATACCAAGAAAAGATAGCTGCTACAAAGAGTGGATGCCTCTTTATTTGAGAAAAGTAATACTGCATTTATATTGCTGCCCATAGTGTCAGCTGCCAGGTTCCTGAATTTAGAAAGGTTTTTTTGTAAAATTGCAGAGTTTTATTATTTGTCATATGTATAATTTTCTCTGATATTAGGGCATATAGAATGCAAAATTTCACTGACTAAAGTGCCTTAAGTTTCAGAAGGCCATAAAACAGCTTGCCACATATGCTATTAAGTAAAAAAGTTGAAATTCTTACTCTCTATGACCTTCTAAGTCCTCCATTGGATTGCGAACCATCAGGACATTTCTGGGCAGTCCATAAAAATAGGTGACTTTTTCTATGTTCCGCAAAAAAAATGAGATTTCTGTAAATTTGATGGATTATTTGATGGAGGGTTATTACAATTTTAATTATTAGCAGGTTAACAGGTCATAGAAATTGGTACTAATGTGCTTATATGAATATTCTAAACTGCAGACATGTATTGCGTACAGTTTCAACAATTAATTTTAGTATTCCAGCGTGTTCATCAAAAATGTTTGCTGTCCATAATACTTTGGTAAGTTCTCAAGAAAAATGGTTGGCAGCTCTGGCCCTTTAGTAATATTTGAAAGGTCAAGTACATGCTTCACAGTTGAAGATAATATTTTCAGCCCTCCTCAAAGGGCTTGTCTGTGTCCTAAAAATATTGTACTTCTGAGGCCCTGTTAAAAAGCAAAACCAAAAGAAAAAAAACTTACCTGCCTTCAGTCCAAGGTTCCAGCGCTGGTTCTCCCAGGTCTTCTGTTTACAGTCTTCTTCTGAACAAGCTTGTCAGCGGTCACGTGCCTGTACTTACATCACTGCTAATTTCCAAGTAGCTTCAGCAATGACATGCTTCTTCAGAAGTGGCAGAATGTAACAGACGATAAAGGTGAGTATGCAAAGGTGCCCCAGGAGCATAATTTTTTTAGGACATGGACAACGCCTTTAAAATCCTTTTAGGAGATCTAGTTTGGACAGATGACCTAATGTAAAGGGAGCCTGTTACCATTTCCTAAATTTAATGTTACAATGCTGATAATGCTGCACTGACATCTTACGAAATACACTCCTTGACACAAAAATTGCAACACCAAGAAGGACATGCAGTAAGGTAACATAAATTAAGGAAATAGTAAGTGTCATCAAGATCCGACAATGATATTTTAAAACACCGAGCTCCAATCTTTGGCATATGCAAGAGACATGAAGTCTCAAAACTTAAATCAAGTGGTGTGGGATGACTGTACATTGCCTCCTGTTAATTCACATGCTTATTATGAGAGCTATGGATTACCGTAATTGCTGTGAGCACTTTGCTGTGTATAACGCGCAATACGCAGCAAAATACGCGACAAAATAAGCCGTGTGAACAAACCCTAAGAAGTGCACGAAGGTGACCTCTGCAAAGCTATTTTGTCTGACGGAAGAATGGCACTGGACTATGAGTCAGGCATCTATCTACAGGTGTTTCACTGACCTCACGGCACCGCTCTCACATGCTGTTACAGTGCACAGCAAAATGGCAGTGGAGGCTGGAATGGAGATCAATCCTCTTCGGCGATGGATCCTGCTCTTATTTTGCATGTAATGAAAGCCTGAGATTGGTCTAAAGACCACATGGTTAATGCAAGAAGAAGGCCTTTGCAATGGAGCATTTCACTGTTCCTACTTTCGGGCTTATGGTGTGGGATAGCATAATGTATGGTAGCCGGACCCCTCTAGTCTTTAATTCAAGCACACTAATAGCTCAGTGTTACAATGATTTGAATGTGGAACCAGTGATATGGCCATTTCTCCAAGGTGTTCAAGGAGCCATTTCTCAACAGGACAACACCAGGTCGCATGTTGTGCACGCTACTGTGAGCAACCTGTGTGACCTAAATGTGCTACTATTGCTTGCATTATCCCTGGACTTGTCTCCCAGAATCTGTCGCCAATTTTTTTTTTTACTTATTAAATCAAGCCCCTGATCCATATTCTTTTCCTCTCAGTCGTTTTGATTTCCTGATTGTAGATTTCTCTATTCGGCCGTCTATATATGATTGTGGGGAAGACATTCTTGCTTGCATTGCTTTAACAGCAGGCAGAGAGATACTTTACAGCAGCTTCATGGACATAGGATTCTTAAGACAGATTCTGTCCCATAGACTTGTATAGGAGAGTTTTCACTGTGAAGGGAGGGGAGAGGGGGAGCTGTGACATCTCCTCTTGTGACTGATGGATTCTGTGTTATCTGTACACAATGGTGTCTCCTTTCAGTGTGACCCTGCTTTTACTGATAAAGAGCAGACACTGAAAAGCTCTCTAAACAGAACAGTAAGTGTCAGACGATTATTAGGCTTAGTGGCCAAAGTGAAAACTGCAGGACTTAAGAATTATTTAAAAGTGAAAAAGTGAAAGTGATAAGGAAAAAAAAAACATAACCAAAAATTCCAAAAAAATGTGTTTAACATAAAAATGTGAGTTAAACAATGTCATTTTTTGATGATACATTCCCTTTATGTACATCTGGGACATCTTTGGCTTGCAATCGTAAAGTAGCTGCCATCAGCCAATCTTAATGATTTACCCCAGTGCATTGAGTGTGTCATACCATTGCTCAGACAACCTTTAATAACCTTACTGACTTAATGCCAAGTCATGTAAGTGTGTGCATTCTGTCATATACTCAAGACTAAACAAATTGAGTTGGTTCCAAATTGTTTGTATCATTTGCATATCACTCTCATGTCTTCTATCTCTATCCCCCTCCTTTGTAGATTGTAAACCCTCGCAGGCAGAGTCCTCTCTCCTTCTGTATCAGTTTATTACTCACTGCTTATATTGTATTTTTCCAGGTCTTACATCATGTATTGAAACCCCTTGGCTTGTACAGCACCCTGGAATTAATGCCGCTCTTAAATAAATAATAATAATCTCTATAATCAATCCTGTTACTTCTATGACTAAGTTTTTCTCCTTGGTGTTACAATAACAATGTTGTGGAGTGTGAAGTTGGTAGCACATAGATTCCAGAGAAGGCAACACACAATGTTTTACTTCCACCATCTGTTAGTTACTTGGAATAGAATAACTTTGGCATAAAGCATGAAAAAGATATACAACCATGTGACATACATATTGTAAATCTGGTAAACACAATAGACATGATTTACTTTGTGGCACCATATCAAGCAACTAACAATATGCTATACATTCACACTACATGGAGATTCATATCCTGTTAGATGTGATTGGCTACTAGTCTGTATTCCAAGAGGAAGTTCTCAGGATTTAAATATAATTTCAATCAATAAAATCTGTATCCCCTGAGGAGCCCCTTCCAGCTCAGGCAAATAGGAAATGATGGGAGCCCATTGGACTCAATGCTTTGAACCTACTTCCAAGCAGAGCAGCTGTGGCGCAGAACAGTGCAGCCCTGTAAACTGCTGACTCGATACTGGGGGGTTTACGTGTTTCATTCAAAATTCCATGGTACTACACACGTGCCAAACATTTTCACATGTAAATTAGAAGCAGATTTATTTTCTCCATCTACACTCTGCAGAGTCATAACTGTCTAGTACATACACGGGCCAAAAGGACTATTTCGGCATAAGACCAATCAACATCGAATGTAATTTCTGAATAACCCTACTACTGCCAGAGTAAAGAAAGAGTTAATGTATGATACGCCATTGCTCTGCTTTTCAATTTTACATTTTATTTTGCTTCCAAGCCACGTAAACTTGGTCGGTTTCAAATAGTAAATGTTATAGTCCACATACATCCTAAAGTAAAGTGATTTACTGATGTGCGAATCTATCATACTCAATTGCCAGCAATGTCAGAGAGTTTCCAGAAATGCTTTATAGCTGAGCTTGTGCATGTAGGCATGTCAGACCTTGGATCACGACAATGCCAATATGGCAAGTGAAAAGAGAGTCTGATAGAATCTATTTTCCATTTTAAATACTATAATACCATATGCTTAAGAGGCAGAGGAGATGACAATGAATGATAAAGACTGACATGCAAAAAATATGTTCCAATCTGGAGATCATACTGAACACAGAGAGTGGGGATTTTGTATTGCGATCTCCGATCTGGCACACTTTTCTTCTAAATTGTCTTGTGTTTTGTTCTGCTAGCTAACATTGTATCACTTCACTTCCTGCAACAATGCATTTAATGAATGTATAAAAATAAAATAGGAATTTTCAGGAAAAACCACTGCAACCATAGAACATCCCTGGAAATTAGAAACAGTCAACAAGGATGGTCATGTTTGACTGCATGAATAATAAAATGATGAAAAAGAATGAATTGGAGGAGACATTGTGATTCTCCTATTAAGAATTTATGGGAATTGGAATGATGAGCTTTGAACACAAGCATCTGATGAAGGGCTCCACCTAATGGTTCTTTTGGAAATAGTGATACAGCCACTTATGGATCATTTATCAGGCTTTATCCACACTGCATTGTAGTGTAGGCTTACAGTACACACCAAGAAAACTACATTCATACACTGCAAATGTCCCTCTGCTCCTATTGCTCCAAGAGAGTCTTGTTTGCCTTTTTTCAGGCAGTACTAAGCAGTATATAAGTTTATTCAATGTATAGAACAGCGCAGCCGGCAGAGCTATTCCATAAAGAGGCATGAAGAAACAATACATATACCACATATCTGAACAGTATGGCGAGCACCCAATAGTATTATCACACTAAAGTGCAAGCTGTCATGTGAGTATGACACTAAAATCAACCATTGCACTAAAAGCACACAAAACATAGATTGCACAACTAGTATCCAAACAAACTTCCTTAACATCCAGAAGGAATACAATATTAGAGAAAAGAGATCACACACTTAAAGAGAACCTGTCACATAGATGATTATGCCCTCCTTGCTGAGGACAGCACAAGCTAGTGTCAGACCTGCTGTTTCCAGCACTGTGTGCCTTATTCTGTAAGATGCTGGAGTTTTAGAGCAGGCATCCTCAAACTGCGGCACGCCAGCTGTACAACTCCCATCATTCCCACTGTTATAGATTATATAAATGCATGATGGGAGTTGTAGTATCCCCACAGCTGAAGGGCCGCAGATTGAGGATGCCTGATTTAGAGAATTTACCACATCTTATTCTTGAGCAGGTGTTAGCCCCGCCCACCAAGGGCTAGCACCGCCCACCTGACAGTTATTCACATGTTTCTACCTATTCAAAGTAATAGTTTAGTCAGTTGAGGTGGGCGGGGCTAGCTCAGATGG